>CM035441.1:117126298-117133798 GCA_020310875.1 Ceratopteris richardii | reverse complement strand
ATTGTAAAACATATTTCTTGAAAAATGAACATGCCTAGCCCGCCGAACTTATTGCATTCCCCTTTCACATACTGCCTTTGCGCCTATGCATGTGGCCACTACCGGTTGCACTTCCAACGCCCCCCTCCCTCTTGCGTCTGTCATCCTTGATAGATCCTTGTTGTAGGGCATAGTAATGTACGTCTACAAAAGATCATGGATGAACATTTGTTCGGCGATATGAAGACCTTGTGCTAGATCTACCTCTAATTGTTTCTAGTCGACAGCCTGAGGTTCATCATGTGGTGGAAGCCGATAATGTGTGGAGTACATTAGCTATTCAAAAGCATATATTTGTAGCAGGTGGATCGGTTGGCTGATGAACACCTCTGAGTGGTACTCCAAAAACCAATAGTAAACATTTTTTCGAAGGTCAATTTATAACATGCAGGTAGATATTTGATCTAACAATGCTACACATAGCACACTCGAAGCTACGGCATTGTACACATATCATAGACAAGATCACCATTGTTGTGCTCAAATCATGGGGTGGAAACATAGGGTGGTTTGATGCATCTGAAGATTTTGAAGGTAGTCTACATTATGTCGAAAATCTTGATGGTCATCTGCACTGCCACATCGGTCATGTGGTGAAGCGGGGGGAGCCTGTGCCATATTATCATCATCATGTATCCAACTAAGGGGGGTCACAAGGTGTCATGAAGTATGGGTAATTTAGCCTGTCCTGGCACTGCTTATTATTTTGTACTTTGATAGCAAACATAGTCCAAGAGCAACGATGGGGTAACGGACCATAACAAGGGTTGTACTTGAGGTACAAGGGAGCCTTGTTCCATGTATACAACATTTCAGGATATTTTTGTAATAGTTCCTTGCACCAGTTAGATTGAAAAATTTTACCTTGTTGAGCCTCTAAAGGTAGATCTTTAGGTTTGAATTGGGTGGCATGTGTAGGTTTCTTCCCCGTGGCCTTCTCAATTGCCAAATTATATTCAGCCATATATAAGAATTATGGCTTATATTGAAGTTCATTGATAGAAATATATCATCATGGCACTAACTATGCAAAATAGGGTGATTAAAGTATCTTTTCCTCAATTATGGACATTTCATGGAGTTGGGCTTCTACTCTCGTCGAATGATTTTTGCAGAGGTCCTCTACTGGTTTCATCCACATAGGGGTGGGGAATTCAAATGTATCTTGGACGTCTTCACTTATGCATCCATCTTGGCCAGGCTATGGTTCATACTCCTCTCCGAAAGTAGCCTTTACCGGAATGGGGATTGTTTCTTTGTGAGCTGGGATTTCAGGTGGGGAGTCTAGTCCAAGGATTGATGTATCTAGTACTTTTGTTTGGAGCTCCAACACACGTGCTTGTAATGAAGTCAATTCTTCCATTATCTCCGATGGCATGACTTCTTGAATTATAAGTTGCTGCATTGGTGCTTGTAGGCGTAAGGTGGCGTTGTCACTTTTTAGTAGATGATAGTCTTCATTTAATCTCTCGTAATCCTCTAATAAATGTGCATGATCCTCTAGCATCATTTGCATTGTTTGGGATGGAACAACCTTGAAGCGACTTGGACTCATGGGTTCATTAGGCTTGTCCATAGCTGCTTCGAAATTCTCTCTATTTTGTTCCTATAAGCGTTGATTTTCTTCCTTTGTTGCTACAAGATGTTGTCACAAGAGTCCCATATTTTGTGTTAACGTTGCATTCCTAAGGACCTGAACGCGTAGGTGTTCTTCTGCTTCTGTGATAGCCTCTTTTGTCTTCTACTCGAAATCCAACTCCATGGAGTGATATGCATCACGGAGTTCTTGATGTCGTGCATTTAGAGAGGCATTTTTTATGGTTAGTGAATTGAGGGTAGCTTGCAATTGTGTCATTGTTTGTTGCAATGCCTAGTAGTTCTGTCCTAATGCTACGAATTCCTAATGTGCTTGGTGCATGAATGCAAACATTTGGTGAAATACATTATCTACAATAGATGATGATAGTAGTGATGGTGTGCTAAACAATGAATTTTGTGTAGTGGTTGATGCAGGGGGGAAGGGGAATGGGTGCGGGATCGTGGATGCTATGGTGATAGTTGAAAAGTGAATGGATGTGAGAGTGTGTAGTGGTGTGGTAGATGTGAGTGTCGATGCAGTGGATGGTGAGATATCCATATTGTTGGAACTGTGATCAAGTGAGCTAATGGTGAATAGTGGAGTGACTATGGGTGGGTGCATGGGTGTAAACACAGGGTTTTTGAACGTAGATGAATATGTAACATGGTGAGCTTCACGAACTAATTGGTGTAGAGGAGCAGATGGTGGTAACATGCTAGGACTGGGAGGTGACATGGGTGAAATAGTCATGGCGTGTTGTAATGGGAAGAAGGGTTGTTAGGTAAAGGGAATGGAAGAAATGGAAGGGGTGAGAAAAGGGTTGGTTGGAATTGGGGGAGCGATCATCGTGGGAATAGGTGTAGAGAGTTCAACAAGAGAAGTGGAAATGGGATGTACTAGGGCTTCTACGTTTGCACTCGAGATGGGTTGAGCTAAAGAGGATGAGCTGGGATGTATAGGGGAAGTTGAATGTGGCAGTGATTAGAGGGTTCCTTCAGAGGTAGAGGTGATTTCCATAGTGGTGGTGGGTATGGATGTCGAGGGTCGAGGAGGAGAATCAATGACAATAGTGTCTCCTTGGGGTGGCGACTCTGTAACTAGTCATGCTTCTTCGTGGTGATGAGAGGACAGGGTGTGGGTTGAAACACGGATATGTGCGCATAGCCTTGACATCAAGTGGTTATGTCTAGGGCCAAATTGTGGAAGCTGGGGTTTCATCTTTAAGAAATAAAGCGTTTCTACTATACCCACTGACTTGATCAGTTCATTGAACCCTCTAGCAAAGAAGCTTCAACCCCTCTACTAGCCAATTCTTGTTGTAGAATTTCCTTACTCTGCCATTTCTAGATCTGTCTGCTCCCCCACACAACTTGATTATTGTGATACAACTTTTGAATGACAATCATGTATGCAGTGGCCTCTGATGTATCCTCTTCTATTCTGCTTGTGTCACCTTGAGCCTCAGTCTGTTGCTCTTCGTGTTCGTGTTGGTCGTCGTCATGCGAGTCTTGACTATGTTGGCTCTCTTCATCGTCGCCTTCATTATCGGTCATTGTTTGGTCTTCCTCATCTGAGCTTGAGACTACTTGTTCATGCCCTTGTTCTAGTGGAGACCTCAGGTAGCTCAGTTGTTCATATTCTTGTGAGAAAAATTATGCTTTTGAAAATTGCAATTCACTTGAAAACACGTCTTGCATCTCAAAATTGAATGTTGTATTGAGAGGTTTCACCTCTAGGTTGGGTATTGGGAACGTGAGCGCTTTTGCACCAATGGTGGTTGGGGCTTCCCTTGCTTCCATAGTAGCGGCTTGAGTGACAGTGATAGGGGTGGCTTTAGAGGTTATTACTGTGTTGGTATTGCCTTCAGTGGAGATGGGGCATGATAGGCGAATATGAATAGGAGGTACTGGTGTTGGAGGCTTCGTTGGAGACTATTGTGGGGAAGATTGAGATGATGGATATTTTGGAACTTGTAAGCATGGGATTGTACCTCTCATATGCTTCGTTGCCTTTGCCTTGGTTGATTTACGGGCTTTCTTGGAAGTTCGTTTAAATTGCTTTAACTCTTCACTAGTCATGGCACTCTCAATGGGGATATCGTATGCTAGACACATGTACAAAATCCTAGTGATTGCAGAACACCCATGAATAAGTCGTTTTTGTGCCCATCTTTGTTGTGACAAATATAGTTGCTCTTGAATCTAGGTGGCAAGATCAATGGTTTGAGGTCCTGTGTTTGCCAAATATAAACCGAACCAAATATATTTTTGAGGCAGCATAAAATGGTCCTGGGCCAGGGTTCTTCCTCTTTTGACTTAGGTGACTTCTTTCTTTCCTCGTGCTTAGTGAGTGACTTGGGTTGTTAAGTTTAATTTTCCTTTCCTACCTTAGGGGTGATGGCTTCTACAAAGTAAAGATACTCCTTCTCCCATGAGCAGAAGGGTTCCATGATAATGGACTCTAGGTCCTCGTCACTTGTCTCACTTGGTTCTTGAGTCAAATCCTTGCATTCTTCTAGAACAGGCTCCTCCTCTAAGGGTTCTATCATGAAGATGGAAATGTCGTATCCGTCCTTATCACAGTGAGGGGTTCCATTGTTCTTCATTTACTACTATGTCCATGGTGGCTAAGATCTATGCCCAACTGTGAGGCTCAAATTCCTTGTCTAGAGACACTATAGGTGCATAAGCAGGATCTTGTAGGGTTTGCGGATGTCACTCAGAACCTAAATCTCTGACTTCTAATCTTTCTTCCTCTTTTTTAGATTGCACCGACTCTGTTTCTTCAGTCGTCCTATGGATTGTATTCCATTGTAGTGGGGTACATCGCGATGGGAATAGTCTTGGAGGTTGACTTTGGTGGTCACTCCTAAATGTTGCAGGTACAAAGAATTGGTTCCTCGATCTTGTTTGATTTGCAATTGTCGCATGAATGGGCGTCCCAAAATCATCCCGTAAGCATGATTCTTTTCAAAATCACAAATGGTGAAGGTGTGCTCGAATTCTTCACCACAAGTAGTGAGAGGTATTCCTTCAGTAGTCCTAATGGTTTCTCAATATTAACATCAACCATTTGCAACTTCATTCTCGTGGGCCTTAATGCTGGCTTACCCCAATGTTTCCATAAGGAAGTGGTCACAATGTCTAGTCCAGCACCTGAATCTAGGATTGCTTTGATGGTGTAGCCTTGGTAAGTGATTGGAAGATATGTATTACCTTCCTCTCTCTCGCTCATATCTCCAATTCTTTCCATAGGTATTTTTGGCGCTCTCTTGTGTAAACCTCCTAATAGTGGGTAGTAGCTATCTCTAGGAAGTAGTTTGCTGCATGCTGCCACAACTCTGGTTTAATCTTCAGTAATTCTTCAAAAGTGAGATGAAACTACACTTTAGTGTTCTTTATTATGTCTATATTCATAGGAATTATTACTTACTCTTCATTTCTAACTATTATGTTGGGTGCCCTCATACTGATAGACTTAGCTTCCCAAGGTCTAGTGAACTGAGTTTGTTCACTAAGTTGTTCTTCCTCTAGTGCATCATATATAGAGGGTATGTCTTGGGGAAATTGTTCCTGTGAATTGTCTTATCTCTTGAATGGGGGTGGATTTCTCTCTCTAATCTCGATTTCACTTCTTGGATTTCCCTCAAAAATCCTTAAAAAATTATGCATGGACGAAAGGTTCTCTTAGTCCGTAGTATTCAACACTTGAGACAGGGATGCCATGGGAACAAAAGGGTCGACTTTCATTCGTTCTTTTCATTGCTAGAAATCAAGTGTTCTAGTCTCTCTAATAGTTCTTGAAAGTGAAGTTCTCGTTTCACTATGTTACTCCAATTGACATATCGAGAGGCTTCAAACATACTTTGAGCCAATTCTATCTTCCACTTGCTCAACTTGCAACACTTGTTTGAAATCAACAACGTGATCATAGGGATCTCCTGTCATGTCAAAATAATTTTTCATCGACTTCACTAACTAGGTAGGCCTCAATATTCTTGGGCGCTCTTGGGGTCTAGGTAGAGAAAAGTCATCTCTACCACCTTGTAGTCTTAGTTCTCTCGGTCTCTGCATTCTATCAATTTCCACTATTGATGGATTGCTTCCTATGGTGTGAGCAAAACTCACTTCTGGCTTCTCCTTGCCTTTCTCTCTTTGGGAACCATGGGCCATGGATGTCTTGGTTCCTTGGTGGCTAAATGCCACATTAACACATGGTGGGGGGAATAGCAATCCACCCCTCCATGTATAGGCATGTCTTCTGTGATCGGGCACTACAAACACTCATTTTGATGTGTTGTCTAAGTACACTAATTTTCTAGGTATCTCAAGGTCCTTGAATTCATAGATTGTGATTGATCCTATTTCACTTGGCTGCTCCATCCTATACCTCCAAAATGATTCATCTGTGTCCTTATTGAGAAATAATTCAATACGTTTGTTATCTTGAGGGATCCATTTTGGGTTTAAAATCCTTGTCAACACCGATTTTCCTCTTGGTGTCCTAGGTTCATCTCCTAATGGTTCTTGTCCTTGGGCCCCTACTTCCACCTTGGGAATGATTACCCCAAATTCATTAGTGTTTTTAGGCTGATTGGTAATGATGTACATTGTTCCTTCCTTTTTTATGTATGCATCTCTCTTGAATTTAACCACCATATGTTCTAATCCAATGGGTTGGTCAAGGTTTGGAAATTGAACAACCGACCTTCTCAAACCATCCTCATAGATGCAAGCACCTAAGTGGTTGATTCGGACATATTCGAATTGGGTCCTATAAGGTCCTTCAAGTCTTTCTAAATAGGCTCCACTTGATCCATGATCTACCTTTTAGGTGAACCGTCGCGATGGTCTGACACAATCATGATGGTCTGACACCTTTTAAAAAATGCATTTTAGGTGAACCGTCGCGATGGTCTGACACAATCATGATGGTGATGAACCGTTGTGATGGTCCTACACAATCACGATGGCATAATGGGGAATCATTGTGATGTTCTGCAACTTATAGGTCATCATGATGGTCTTGAACCATCATGATGGTATACACTACACGCAATGTGATGGCCTAGTCTCATCGCTCTGGTCAACATTCTAATGGACCATCACGATGGTGTGTTGTAACCGTGATGGTCTAAGGTCATCATGATGGCATGAGCCAATCGCGATGGTCTGATTTTCGGTGAGTCATCATGATGGCATATGCCCATTGCGATGGTCCAGTCGGGGGAGGTCGTCATGATGGTCTTCTCTGGATGTGATGCAATGGTCCAAGCACGATGGTCTTAAAGTGTCATGATGGTATGAACCAATCGTGATGGTGTAGGGTGTGGATTTTCACAATGATGACTAGAAATCATTGCGATGGCCTTGGCCTGTTGTGATGCTCATGAACCATCACGATGGCATGAGCCCATCGTGATGGTTCGGTCTCATCGCCATGGCATGAGCCAATCATGATGGTGACACCTCGTCGTGATGGTGATACACTATCGTAATGGCTCACCAAAATACAAATTTTGCAAATGCACCAAGGATTCCTAAAGGTGCTAGTGTGCCCTACATCACAAAAGGTCGAATCTCTCATACCATTGTGATGGTCTGAGGCCTTCGGCAAATATGGCAGAGAGTCAAAATTTTTACCTTTTCAGAGTTATTCTATCCCATTGGAGCACTTTCTTGCATGGAAAACTAAAAAACGCAAATAGACACACTTGCTCACAAGCTCTCTCTCTCTCTCTCACACACACACACACACTCTTGAAAATGAGGAAAATGAGGTGAGTGGGTGAATATGATGAATTTTTTGATTTTTTTGGGATGCCAGAAGATGATGCCGGGATGAAAGAGGATGTGTAGGGAAGGTGAAAAACACTAAAAACA
>CM035441.1:117083001-117088001 GCA_020310875.1 Ceratopteris richardii | reverse complement strand
TATGAGCAAGACTTGAAGGGAGATGGAGATAAAGGACAAAGTTCTGCAATGTACATGAAGAACAAGAAGAAAGGAGATAAAGGTAAAGCAAAGGATGAAGAGGAGTCGAGTTCTCAAGCTTATTATGCAAGAGGTAAACGCACTGGCAGAGGACGACCAAGAGGCTTTTGAAGAGGAAGAGGTAATCAGAATAACAACAAGAAGGCTTGCAGGATCTGTGGATTGAGTAATCATTTGGCTCATGACTGTTGGCACAATCAACAAGGATCAAACCAAAATCAAAACAACACTAGCAGAGGCCGAGGTGGAAGATATCAAAGTAATTTTCAAAGAGGTAGACAAAGTCAAAGAGGAGGCTATGGTAGAGGTGGAGGAAGAAGTTGGGGACAGAATCAATCCTACAACACCTACTACAATTATGCAAATGACACACAGAATGAAAGTCATACATCATTGATGATGAATTCAATCAGCACATCAGATAAAGAAGATCTAAAGGTATTTTACATTGACTCTGGATGTTCTAATCATTTGTCAGGAAACATAGAATTGATGTCAGAATTGGAAAAAGGCATTTCTAGTCATACAGTTCAAACAGGTGATAATACAAGACATAGTGTACATTCAATTGGAAAAGTGAAATGCAAGAGTGGAGCAGATTTGCTAACCAATGTTTTGTATGTTCCCACAATACCTAAAAACTTGATTAGTGTGGGGCAGATAGTTGAAAAAGGTTTTCAAGTCAGGTTTACAAATGAAGGAGTATATGTTGAAGATCCAGAGAATGGATATAATCAGATCGTCTCTCGTAAGAAAGAAGGTAGACTCTTTACTTTAAGAGTACAAGCGAACATTGGTCAAGCTTTGCTCACACATGGTGAAGGAGTGATTACAGAACTTGATCTCTGGCATAAGAGATTAGGTCACTTCAATGAAAGAGGCATTAAAGCTATGGTTGCTAATCAGTCTGTACTAGGATTACCAAATGTGCAGAGTCAACATATGGTTTATAAATGTAGAAGCATGTCAAATGGGAAAAGCACACAGGTTACCATTTCAGAAGAAAGGATTCAAACATGATGGATTACTAGAGCTCATTCATACAGATGTATGGGGACCAACAAAAGAAGGATCTATCAGTGGCTCAAGGTACTATGTTCTTTTCATTGATGATGCTACAAGATGGATAACATTATATGTTTTGAAGGAAAGATCGGAAGTGTTTGGAGCCTTCAAGCATTTTCATGCATATGCAGAGAGAGTCACAGGTCAAAAGCTTAAAAGACTGAGGTCTGATGGAGGGGGAGAATACTTCTCCCAAGAGTTCAACGATTATCTTTGGAATGCAGGTATTAAGAGAGAAATAACCTGCAGGTATACACCACAACAAAATGGTGTAGCAGAAAGAAGGAATAGGACTTTGGTTGAGTTTGCTAGAGCTATGCTAAAGGAGAAGAATTGTCCAAATTATCTTTGGGCTGAGGCTGTAAATACAGCTACATATCTTGTGAATAGATTACCATGTGCAGCTCGCAATGGAATGACTCCATATGAAGCTTGCTGGGGTAAGAAACCAACAATAGATCATTGTAGAGTGTTTGGATCAATTGCATATGCTTATGTGCCATCACAGCTTAGGCATAAACCTGAACCAAAGGCAGAAAAATATGTGTTCATTGGTTATGATGAAAAGCAGATGGGTTACAGATTGTGGAATCCTCTAACCAAACAATTTCTTGTTTCTGGAGATGTTACATTTGATGAACAGAAAAGTTGGTATGCATATCAAAGTCATACAGCTGAAGAATTTGAAGAAGAGGTAAGAAGATGTGAGAAAGGAAAGTCAATTGTGCAGGTAAATAGAGATGAAGACTATATGCAAGCAAGTACATCCAGAAGTGGATTAACAAGAAGGAATGAAGAAGCTCATATATTTGATGAAGAGGTGTATCCAGACACATATGAAGAATGTGAACCAAGGAGGTCAAGTAGGACAAGAAGACAACCAGAAAGGTATTCTTATGATACTTCTTACATAACTCAGAAGAACTATGCATATATGGTCAAAGATGATGAAGAACCTCAGAACTATGATGAAGCTAAAGGTAAGAAGCAATGGGAAGAAGCAATGAAGGAAGAATTCAATGCACTTGAGGAGAACAAGACATGGGAACTCGTTCCTAAACCAAATGGTAAGAAAGTAATTGGAAATAAATGGGTTTATAAAGTGAAGAAGCTTGCAGATGGAAGTATAGCCAGATACAAAGCTAGACTGGTGGTGAAAGGCTATGCCCAAACCTATGGCATAGATTATGATGAGACATTCAGTCCTATAGCTAAGATGTCAACTATAAGGACAATCATTGCTATTGCAGCTTCAAAAGGCTGGACCCTAAGTCAATTGGAGATAAAGAATGCATTCTTGAATGGATACATATCAGATGAGGTATACATGGAACAACCTCAAGGGTTTATAGATTCCAGGTATCCAAATTTTGTTTGCAGGTTGAGAAGAGCACTCTATGGATTGAAGCAAGCTCCAAGAGCATGGAACTATAGACTGGTGAAGTATCACAATGATCTTGGATATCAAAGTTCAAAAGCAGATCCAAGTCTACTTATCAAAAGAACAGAGGAAGGTACAATCTACATTTGTATTTATGTAGATGACATTATAATCACAAGTACTTCAGATGAAGGAATCAAGCAGGTAAAGAGATTACTTGAAAAAGAATTCAAGATCAGTGATCTAGGAAAGTTGTCATACTTTCTTGGAATGGAAGTTACTTATACAGATCATGGCATATATGTATCACAAGAAAGGTATCTTCTAAATCTATTGAAGAAGTTTGATATGGAAAATTGCAGAGAAGCTTCAACTCCACTTGAAGTTAATCACAAGCTCAGTAAATATGATGGTGCAGAATACAAAGATATGAGGAAGTATCAATCTCTTGTGGGTAGTTTGATTTATGCTACACTAACAAGACCTGATCTTAGTTATGTAGTGGGAGTTTTGTCACAATTCATGCATTGTCCAAAGGACCCACATTGGATTGCAGGTCAAAGAGTTCTCAGATATATCAAAGGAACTATAAAGGAAGGATTATATTATCCTTTTACATCAGATTTGAAGTTGAGAGCCTATAGTGATTCAGATTGGGCAGGTAACCAGGATGACAGAAGATCAACTCATGGCTACATGATATACATTGGTGATAAGCTTGTAAGTTGGTGTTCAAAGAAACAACATACAGTAGCATTATCATCAATTGAAGCTGAGTACAAAGGACTTGTGGAAGCAGCTAAGGAGGTCATATGGATGCATACACTCTTCAAAAGCTTGGGCATTGATCAAGGTACACCTACAATACATGGAGATAATATGAGTTCACTTTATCTTGCAGCAAATCCAGATTTTCATGCAAGGACAAAGCACATAGAGATACAGTATCATTTTCTCAGAGAAAAGGTAATGGAGAAAGAAATAGAAGTGGAGTACATTTCTACAAAAGATCACATAGCAGACATAATGACAAAGAGCTTGGATGGTGTGAAGACCAGCAGATTCAAAAGCATGGAAGGAGTAAAAGAAAAAAAGATGATATGAAGAAACAGAGAATGTCAAATACTGATTGAGGGGGAGCTGTTGGAGAAACAATCACTAATTGGACACATATTTGAGGGTCAAAGCTTCAAAAGAAAACCACATGCCTATGTGAAGGGACAAATTCACAAGTGTATTATATTTGTAAAGTTAGTTCACTTTAGTTCTAGAAGTTTTTTTAAAAAATCACGAGAATAAGAAAATCTATATAAGTTAGTTTGTATCAACTGACGCGTGAGAGAAGAGAGGGAAGACAATGAGAGAGTTAGTTAGAACTCATTTTGTATGACTGAGAATAGTCGAGCTTCTCTATGTGAGAAAGCACCTGTGTATTCCTGAGTTTTCATAGCTATGACAAGAACTAGTTAAAGTTCTGTGTATAAATCTTCTTCTTCCATCTCCAGTGTTTGTCTTCTCTGTAATGATTTTGAAGAATTGAAGTTTTTCAAGCAAGTCGATGCCTAGCATCGAATGTATGTTGAAAGGTTGAGTTTTATGCGAGAAGTCGATGTGTGGCATCGAATCTTGGTTGATAAGTCATTGTTTTAATTCTCTAAGTGTTACCTGTTGTTGAATCTTCTAAAAACATGAAGTTTGTGGAGCAACTCGATGCCTGGCATCGAGTTTCAGCATAAAGTTGAAGCCTGGCATCAACTTCCCACATAAAGTGGTCTTGCTCATGTGTGTGTAAAAGAGGCTAATTTTGGTGCTGAAAAAGTGGTTGAAAAATCTCAAAGTCGATGCCCGGCATCGACTTTTGTTGCAAGTCGATGCTACGCATCGAATTTTTATTTTCAGACACTAAAATTTACTAAAACAAGCAAAATTTCCTGTTTTGGAAGGTCATACAAGGTCATCTTGAGAGGGCCATAACTTGAGTTCTAGAGATCCGTTTCATGCATATGATAGCTTTTTGGAAAGCGCTACTCTTCTAGTTTCAGCATATAAACGACCTTGGAGAAATAGTACTTGTGCTAAGAGAAATTAGCAAAATACTGAAGGTATGTCATTTCAGTGACTAGAAAAATCTGAAGAAGCAAAGTTCTTGGTTTCAGCTATCATTTCTCAAATTTTGGAGTGGCAATGAGTTAATAGTGACCATAGAGGTGTTCTAGTGTCACATTAATTCATTTCTTGTGATGTTTTACACATCAAGAATAGACAGATAGGTAGATAGATAGATAGATAGATAGATAGATAGATAAACAGATAGACAGATAGATAGATAGATAGATAGATAGATAGATAGATAGATAGATAGATAGATAGATAGATAGTTAGATAGATAGATAGATAGATAGATAGATAGATAGATAGATAGATACATACATACATAGACAGATAGATACATAGACATATAGACAGATAGATAGATAGATAGATAGATAGATAG
>CM035441.1:117060501-117063001 GCA_020310875.1 Ceratopteris richardii | reverse complement strand
TGACAAAACCTTGGTCTTGGAGGTATGTAGTTAACCTGTAATTCCATGCCCTAGGTGCCTACTTCAATCCATATAAAGCCTTTTTTAATTTGCAAACATATGTTGCCTTCTTAGGGTCCTCATAGCCAGGAGGTTGTGACATATATACCTCCTCTGAAATCCATCCATTCAAGAAAGCATTCTTGACATCCAATTGGTACATATTCCAATTTTTTGATGCAGCCACACTTACCAACACTCTGATGGTTGGCATCTTGGCCACAGGGGAGAATGTCTCCTCATAGTCAATGCCTTAGGTTTGTGCAAAACCCTTGGCTACCAATCTGGCTTTGTACCTATTGATTTTTCCATCAGAATTTCTTTTAAGCTTATAGATCCATCTGGATCCTATTACCTTCATTGAGTCCTTCTTAGGTACTAACACCCATGTGTCACTTTCTTTAAGTGCATCAATCTTGTCATCCATAGCTTCTTTCCATTCTGATTTGGTTATTGCTTCTTCATATGATCCTAGTTCTTCATTTGACAAATCTTTGGCAAGATAAACAGAATGTTTAGTAACAAGAGATGTATCATACCCATATCTGATAGGTTTCTTGCTTTCTCTTTGTGATCTTCTAAATGGTTGAGTTGAGGATTCAGGTATGTCTTCAAGCTTCTTCATCTTCATTTTGCCTTTGGACTTCCATGCTTTGAATTCTTCAAGATTGATAGTGTATTCATCATCTGAATTTGAGGCTTCATTCTGAGTAGGTTCCTCCTTTGTAAGACTTGGAAATTCCTCTTCCAAATCATAGGGTAATTTGACCTTCCTGCATTCATTCTCATACCAAGAATCATTTTCAGCAAAGACAACATCTCTGCTTACCATAAATCCTTTATTGGTAGGATTATAAAACCTGTAACCTTTTTTATTTGAATCATACCCAATAAAGATGCATTTTTCAGCCTTTGGGTCTAGCTTACCTCTTATCTGAGAAGGAATGTGTACATATGCTACACATCCAAATATTTTGCAATTGTCAAGTGAAGGTCTCTTACCATGCCATGCTTCATAGGGTGTCATGCCATCAAGAGACTTAGATGGTAACCTGTTTATGAGGTAAGTGGCAGTAGAAACACTCTCTGCCCATAGGTAGTTAGGTAACTTTTTCTCATTAAGCATAGATCTAGCTGTCTCAACAATTAATCTATTTCTTCTCTCAGCTACCCCATTTTCTTCAGGAGAATACCTTGTGGTTATCTCTCTTTTGATGCCTCTGTCCTGCAAGAAGTCTTCAAATTCATTGGAGAATTACTCACCTCCTCAATCTGACCTTAGCCTCTTCAAATTCCTTCCTGTCTGATTTTCAACTAATGCAAGATATTTTTTAAAGCAATTAAATACCTCATCCTTGTGCTTCATGAAGTATAATACAATCCATATGCTATAATCATCAATGAAAGACACATAGTACCTTGATCCTGAGACTGAGGGGTCTTTGCTTGGTCCCCATACATCTGTGTGTACAAGCTCTAGGTAGTCTTCATGCATGTATCCTTTCTTTGAGAAGGGTAACCTGTGAGACTTCCCAAATTGACAAGCACCACACTTATAAATCATATGTTGCTTGGATACATTAGGTATCCCAAGCACACATTGGTCCCTGCACATTTGTTTCAAGGTTCTTTCTCCTATGTGCCCTAACCTTTTGTGCCAAATCTCAAGCTCTGAAAGTGTTTGATCTTTATAACTGTATAGTGCAATATTCTTTGTATCTTCCAACTCAAAAGTGAAAAGTCTACCTGATTTTTCTCCTTTAGCAATCCTCTTGAACCCATGTCTTGGATCTTCCACATATGCTCCATATTGGTTGAATCTAACCTACAAACCTTTCTCCACAATCTGACCAACACTCATCAAATTTTTGGTAATGGTTGGTACATAGAGTACCCTGCTTAACAAATTTTGATTTCCATCACAAGTCTTAACATTCCCAACTTTAACTACAGAATGCTTTGTGTCATCACCTGTTTGGACTTGATGCTTACCCTTTGGTTCCTCAAGATCAGAGAGTAATGCTACATTGCGAGCCACATGATTTGAACATCTTGAGTCAATGTAGAATAGGTAGTCATCATTTGTACCTGACTTTGAAGTCATGTTCATGATCAGAAGAGAGTCATCTTGCTCCTCTGTGTAGTTGTTGTAATCCTTCCTGGATTTGAATCCTCCTTGGTAGTTGCCATTGTAATTATTGTTATAGTTGTTGTTGTAATTATTGTTGTAGCCTTGGTGATGGTTGAATCTACCTCTTGACTGTGAGTAGCCACCTCTTTGGTATCCTTTGTAATTCCTGAAACACTCATCTGTAGTATGATTTGATAAACCACAAATGTTGCATGGTGAGGGGTTATAAGATCTCCCCCTACCTTGCTTACCTCCTCTGCCCCTTCCTCTTGAAGATCTACCTCTCCCTGCATAGTTGGCTTGAGAAGTAGAGCCTTCATCTTCCACTTT
>CM035441.1:116950501-117048001 GCA_020310875.1 Ceratopteris richardii | reverse complement strand
GATTGTCTAGTGCTGGTCCTTATGAGGCAACCTCTTAGCCTTTAGAGGTTTCATGTGATGATGTAGATCATTCCATTTCTGATGCAGGTTTGCATGATGCACTTGTTGATGAGAGAACTCATATTGAGGAGGCAAAAACTATGCCCAAAATGGTTGGTCCAAACTTTGCATGAAAAGAAATTAGATGCACCTCTATCATATCATACTCATTCAGGCTCTCATAGTGCCTCTTTCGCATCAGACTATTATGCTATGACTGCCTCTAGTCTCTTTGATGAGAATGAGCCTATTTTGTTTGATGAAGCACAAAATTCAAAAAATTGGATGGCTGCTATGCAATCTGAATATGATGCTATAATGAAAAATGGTATCTTATCTTTATGTGACTTGCCCCTGAAAAGAAGACCATTGGCACTAAGTGGGTATACAAGCTTAAGTGTAAGCCTGATGGAACAATTGACACGTATGAGGCTAGGCTTGTTGCAAAGGGTTATGCACAGGAAAGAGGCATAGATTTTGATGAAACCTTTGCTCGTATATGCCGATGACTATTGTTCCTAGCATCTGTGCACTTGCAACTCATCATGGTTGGAATGTACATCAGTTGGACGTTAAAATTGCATTTTTGAATGGTGAATTGCATGAAGAAGTATATGTTTTTCAGCCTAATGGCTTTGTGCAGAAAGGGCATGAAAAGAAAGTGTGCAGGAAGGCATTAGATGGTTTAAAGCAAGCACCATGTGCTTGGTATGAAAAGATACATGCCTATTTGATTGCACATGGTTTTGAGAACAATCCAATAGAGAGCACCTTATATGTTAAGCATGCCAATGATGTGCTTCTAATCATTGTTGTGTATGTTGATGACATGCTCCTCACTGGTCCTCATGAGAAGCATACTACTGATTTTAAGGCTGATCTGCATGCCTCATTTGAAATGTTTGATTTGGGGCATTTGCATCATTATTTGGGCATTCGATTTATGCAAGTTGATGGTGGAATAGCTTTGTGTCAAAGGAAATATATTGACACATTATTGCAGTGTTTTGGCCTTGAAGACTACAAAACCATTTCCACTCCTATGGAGACAGGTTTATGATTGAGTCTTCATGATGTTGGAGATGCATTTGATGTTGTTCTCTATCAGTAGGCTGTTGGATGCTTGATTTACTTATGCATTACTCAGCCAGATATTCAGTTCACTATCTCACATATGAGCAAGTTTATGCATTGCCCAAGTGTCAAACATTGGTAGGTGATAAAGTGCATCTTTTGCTACTTGAGTGATACATGGCTACTTGGATTGTTTTATCCCAAGAGGGGGATCACTACCGCTAGATTTACATGCTTTTTCTGATTTTGACTTGGCTAGTTGTTATGACACTCGTGTGTCCACTAGTGGCTTTTGATTCATGCTTGGTAGCTCATGTATATCTTGGTTGAGCAAGAAGTAGCCTATTGTGGCCACTTCCAATTGTGAGGCTGAGTATAGGTTAGCCTTCACAATGAATGTTGAGTGTGTGTGGCTCAGACGCCTTATAGCTTATTTGGGTGTTGGTCAGTCTTCTGCCACCACCATCTCCACTGACAATCAGAGTGCATTGGTAGTTGTGAAGAACCATGTGTTCCATGCTCGAACTAAGCACATTGAGGTGCAATATCATTATGTCAAGGAGAGGTTCTCTGCTGGAGAGATCAGCTTGGAATATGTGCCCACATAGGAGAACATTGCAGACCTCTTCACGAAGGCTCTACCCAAGGAGAAGTTTGAAGCTTTCCACAAAGCTTTGGGCTTTCTTCCTTTTGTGGATTGATTCCACATAGCTTGACACTTCCTTATAAATGAGTGTCATCTCCTTGTTCACTGCATCACTCCTAGGGGGATTTGTTGATATATTTAGGTAGTGATGTCTGTGAACACACTAGGACACCGGGGCACTTTTTTCCCTCTTTAGGAGGTTTTTTTCGCCCGACTTGTATTTACACCTATTGCCCTAATGGGTTACTTAGCTTTGTACATTCTAGTGGTAATACATTCAGTATTGTGTGTTGTGCTCCAAGCTTCTTCTTCTTCCTTGTGCTGCTCACGTGCTACCGTAGACCTCAAACTCCAACATTACCCACATAATCTAAAGTTGAAAATGCATCTAAATCAAGTAGCCTCACTAGTATTAGATAATCACATATTGATTACATATTCCACTAAGATATTCTATTTTACTAAGACTTTAACTCCCAACATGTAGAGATGCAGTTGCACTAGTTTATAATTTATGAAGAGAATGTTTGGATTTGGAATATTAAAGAGCATACCATGTTCTTACTATTTGTAAAGATATTAGTGAATGGATTTACATAAAATAACAAATAAAATATAGAATCAGCTATGTAGACTCTTTCAATAACTAATATGGATTCTAGATATTGCCTTAAATACTCTAAATGGAATGAGGGATCGAGTATGCTTCTCTAGTTCATACAATAATGGATCAGTAATAGTTAGTTCCACAAATACACTACATTACTTGAAAAAAAATTATTAAAACATGTCAAAATATGTTCTTATAATGTAGGTAGTTGGGCATCATTGAGATTGAAGGTAGAGGTTGTTGTGACTTTTTTTACTTAAATTCATACAATTGAGATGATCTGAATGATTACAAATTCATGTAAGCAAAGTGAAATTTGATTGGACACAAACAATAATCTGATTATGTAGCATGTCTCTAACCTCATAAGGTTTTACATGGAAATAACTAATAATTTTTCTTTGTAAGGAAGTAGTTACATAAGAAACAAGATTTCAAAAATCCACTACTAATAAGCAAGTACAAAGATGATGGAAATATCTACTTGTGTGCTCTCTAGATAGAGCTTAAATGGTGATCTAGACAAATCTAGATGGGGGAGTCCAAGGTAGAGGTATGATGGCTAAATTTGATTTCTAGACTAGGGTGAAAGTCATTCATATATATAGGCTAATGGAGAGGTGTGACCTCCTATGGATAGCTATAATGGGTGATACAAAATGGGTCGCCAATACCTATGTATTGTCCATGCATGTCTTAGGTAAGTTCAACCAACCTAATAAATATGTATGATTTCTCTTGCAATCTACCGTAGAATTCCCATTGCAACAATTACTCAATATTATTACTAGTACCATTTCTACTAATATTACCATCATTGGTATTGTTGTTGTTATTGCTACTCCTACTGCTGCTATTATTGCTACTTTTTCTATTGCTGCAGGTGATGATGATGCTGCTGCTACTGCTGCTGCTGCTACTACTACTACTACTACTACTACTGTTGCTGCTGCTGCTACTGCTACTACTGCTACTGCTACTACTATTGCTACTGCTACTGCTACTGCTACTGCTACTCCTACTGCTACTGCTACTCCTACTGCTACTGCTACTGCCACTGCTACTTCTATTGCTACTGCTACTGCTACTGCTTCTGGGCTACTACTATTGCTTCTGCTACTGCTTCTGCTACTGCTTCTACTACTACTACTGCTATTGCTACTGCTATTGCTATTGCTACTGCTACTGCTACGGCTACTGCTGCTACTACTGCTACTGCTACTGCTATTGCTATTGCCACTGCTACTGCTACTGCTACATTGTGAGAGCCAAGACATTTGTGGAACCCTAACTTCCAAGTTAGATGATGTCTATGTATGATCGTTGATGGTAAAAGATGATCTTTGTGAGCTTAGCCATTAGGTTAGGTAGGGCCTAAAATTTCAAGCCATTGGGTTGCCATTCAAGGTAAAAATAAAGGCGTTGTGGTGCATGTGGTTTCCCCATAGAACCTTGATGGGGGGAGTGCAGAAGGAAGGTTTGTCCCTTCTGTGGGGTTGAGGAGTCCTATCGCGCCCGCTAGTAGGGTTGAGATGGTAGGACTTTTGCTCGTGGAGATATTCTCAGATTGTATATTTTGCTGACTATTTTGTATCTCCTGACTACATTTATCTATATAGACTCCCAATGGAAAAGCTATATAAGCATGGCTTAGGTTGAGCTTTACATAGCATTGTGCATTAGTAAGCCCTTCATCTAGAGTTTGTCTAGATCTCCATCTAAGCTGCACATTGGGAATGCGGGTGGAGAGCACCATTGTTGTAACTATATTACTCTTGGAAATCTCAAAATTTGAGTTCTCTATCTCTTTGTCTACATCTATCTTTACCCACATTTTTCTCTCGACTCTATCTACTATTCTATTCCACGGTGCTACTATTTTCTTACATTGTATCAGAGCTTAGGAGGCTTCGAGTGTTGCAGAAGAAAAAAAATAGAGGTTGCAGAGGTTTCCATGAAAAAAGAGAGAAGATGTCAAGTAGTGTGTCATCATCTACAACTAGGAATCGTGGTTCGTCAATAGGAGTAGGTGGAACATAGACAGGAGCAACAATAATGTCAATCATCCAAACGTTGTGGATATGAACACTAGCCTTTATGGAAGGTAAACTTGATGGTAGGAACTACACCCGCTAGAAGTTTAAAATCAATTCTATCCTTGATTCATATGAGCTTCTATAAACTATTCTTGGGACTAATCATGAGCCCCAAGAAACACCTTATCCAAATAATCTTAGTCGAATGATTCCTCTTGATCTTCTCTGTGCTTGGAAATGAAGAAATGGAGATGCACTCTATGCTCTAATTACGAGTACTATTGATAGTTTTTTTACTCTCATTCAGCATACTAACAAGGCACATGAAGCAGGGAACATATTGAGAAATCAATATGAAACTCCTAATGAGACATGGATTCAAAACTTGGAGAATCAGATAGCAGCAAAAAGGTTTGCTCATGGGGAGACTGCAGAAGTGTTTATCATTCACATAAAGAATCTACGAGATCAAATGGTCGGAGTAGATGTACAAAAGTCAAGTGAGGATCTAGCTTGATGTCATCTTTGAATCTATCCACCAAAGTTTGATGGCTTGGTAACTGCTCTTAATACTCAAATCAGACCTCAACCATTGATTGTAGAAATGAAGGAACCATGTGAATCTTGCATGATGGGAAAGCAACACAGGAAGGCATTTTTGCAAGAAAACACAAATAGAGAAAACTATCCTCTAGAGTTGGTGCATGCTCACCTGTACAAAAAATGCATGCACAAGCCTTAGGTGGGTCTTCCTACTTCATGATGCTTTTCGAAGAATATAGCACAAATATGTCGGTGTAATTGCTTCATGATTAGGCTCAAGCTTTTGGTAAGTTCAAAGAATGGCGTCATCTTGTTGAAATTGAAACAAGGAAGAAGATGAAGAAATTCAGGACAGATGATGGTAATGTGTTCACATCAATTGAAGATTTTTGCAAGCATAAAGGAATCAAACATCAACTCATAGTGCCACATAACCCTCAATAGAATGGTGTTGCAGAACGTTGGAATCCAACCGTCAAGCTTCAACCAAAAAGCACCAAATGTATCTTCCTAGGGTATAGTAAATATAAGAAGGTTTATATATGACCCTAAGGCTAAAAAGATCATGGCGAGTCACAATGTGGTGTTTAAGGAGGAGGAGCCACATGCACTAGAGGAGGAAAAGAGAGCTTCTACTTTATCATCATGTGAAGGGGCAATCCACTATGAACTTGGCCCAAGAGCTATCCCTTCTATACAAGAGAAGGAAGCATCATCTTCAGATGATGAGTCTAAAATTCATCAACCTCTCATCACCCAAGCAAAAAAGCCATTTCCATGTTGGGTGAGGCAACTCTATGATTCTACAAATCTCATCCCACAATCACTAGAAATAGGTTGCAGATGGGCTGAGGTGATCATAGAGAATAGAGGAATAGAGGCGGGCAAGTGCTCATATTGTATACATAGCCTTGATGGTTGAGCTCATTCAAGAACAAGCAAAGGAACCAACCAATGTGGAAGAGGCACTCCATGATGCAAATTGGAGGGCTGCAATGTAAACAAAATACAACAATATAATGAAGAATGGAACTTGGGAGCTAGTAGATTGACCCCCTAAGCGTAAAGTCATTGGGACCAAGTGGGTATAGAAGCTAAAGTATAAGGCTGATGGTAATCTGAAAAAGTACAAAACAAGACTTGTTGCACAAGGCTACTCACAAGTTGAAGGCATTGACTTTTGTGAATCATTTGCCCCGACTGCAAGGATGTCTACTATTCTAGTAGTACTAGGTGTGGCTACACATAACTGAAGGCCATTCTATCACATGGATGTCAAATCAATGTTCGTGAATGGAGACCTCAAGGAGGAGGTATATGTGTCTTAGTCACTAGGGTTTGAGGCTCCCCATTCAGAGAATAAGGTATGTAAGCTAAAGAAGGCACTATATGGGTTGAAACAAGCCCCTAGAGCATGGTACTACTAGATAGATAAGTATCTCTTCGATCTAGGTTTCAAAAGATGTGCTTCTAATGCTAACTTGTATGTTCTAAAGAGAGGAGGGAAGACAATTGTGCTTGTACTCTATGTAGATGACCTTGTGATTATAGGAAATGATGATGCTCTTCTTCAACAATCAAATGAAAGACCCCCTGAGTTTAGAAATCAAAATGATAGACTTGGGCTTAATGCATTATTTCTTAGGCCTTGAAGTTTGGTAGGAACCAAGGAAGATGAAGGCATTCGACATGGAGGATTGCAAGCAAATTTCTACACCTATGGAGGTTAACACAAAATTATCTATTTATAATTGTGTCTAGGATCGAACAAATCCCCTTGTTATTTGAGGAGGTTTGTCATGTTTCAACCATCATAACAATTTCCCTTATTCTATGTGAAGTTAAGCATAGCATACCAAAAGTGTGTTTTTTTTAGCATTATATAAATTCTTTCTCCAAGGATTTTATATGTACCATCAAGAACCAAGGAGCCCCATTTTAGGATGTGTGTAATGCTCCCTCAATAATCTCTGAATCATAGATATGAATAGTAGATGACCAGAAATTTTGATTAGAACTATCTTAACTCATAGAATAAAGAAAACGAGTCTTGTAGAAGACAAAGAATATGTCCCAAAAAAGAATTCTAATTGAATTAATGTGTTTGATTTCCTATATGGAGACATTTCCAAGGAGGAACAGAATACATCTCGTTCTTATAGATGTACTTTGCATAGCTAACTCAATAATTAAGACAATGATTTGATTCAATAAGTTTGATAGAAAGTAATGAATTAATAATCAGTTTTTGCATTATAGATTCTCTTTTTATAGGATTTCAATAGTCCTAGACAGAACTTAGATTCATGCACATAAAAAAGAATTCCCACTAAATTTATGCGCCAGATTTCCTATATGGAGAAATTTCTAGGGATCAACTTAATACTACCCCTCACTATTGGTGAGGTTAAAGAAAACATCAGTAAATTTGAAACACTATAAGTCACCTGGCATTGATGCTATTCAAAATGAACACACACACACACTCACATACACACACATATACATATGTTTTAGATCTAGGTCTTTAGGATTAGGATTTTAGGTTTTTTTACATACATACACATATGCATACACACATCTACACCCACACACACACACACACACACACACATATATATATATATATAGATATATATATACATACATACAGGCATACATGCACATACATATACACACACCTTACATATAAATACACACGCACATACACACATACACACATATGCATGTTTTTGGGTTAGGGTTTTAGGATTAGGGTTTTAGGATTTTACATACATACACACATACACACACATATATACATACATAATACATATGCACATACACATATATATAGACACATGCATACACACATATACGTATTTTAGGTCTAGCTCTTTAAGATAAGGGTTTTAGGGTTTTTGTTGGAGTTAGATGTCTACGGAAGGATGCGAACAACACAAGGAAGAAGAAGAAGAAGCTTGGAGCACAACACACAATACTGAATGTATTACTAGAGAATGTACAAAGATAAGTAGCCCATTAGGGCAATAGGCGTATATACGAGCCGGGGGAAAAAAACCTCCTAAAGAGGGAAAAAAGTGCCCCGGCGGTCCTAGAGTGTTCACATACATCACTACCTAAATATATCAACAAATCCCCCCTGGGAGTGATGCGGTGAACAAGTAGCTGGCACTCATGTATAAGGAAGTGCCAAGCTATGTGGAAATCACTCCACAAAAGGAAGTAAGCCCAAAGCTTTGTGGAAAGCTTCAAACTTCTCCCTAGGAAAAGACTTTGTGAAAAGGTCTGCAATGTTCTCCTGCGTGGGCACATATGCCAAGCTGATCTCCCCAGCAGAGAACCTCTCCCTAACATAATGATAATGCACCTCAATGTGCTTAATGCGAGCATGGAACATAGGGTTCCTCGCAATCGCCAATGCACTATAACTGTCATTGAAGATGGTGGTGGCAGAAGACTGACCAACACCCAAATCAAACATAAGGCATCTGAGCCACACACACTCAACAGTAGTTGTGAAAGTTGTCCTATACTCAGCCTCACAACTGGAAGTGGCCACAGTAGGCTGCTTCTTGCTCAACCAAGATATACATGAGCTACCAAGCATGAATCAAAAGCCACTAGTGGACACACGAATGTCATAGCAACCCAATCAGAGTCAGAAAAAGCATGCAAATCTGGCAGTAGTGATTCCCCCTTGGGATAAAACAACCCAAGTAGCCGAGTACCACTCAAGTAGCCAAAGATGCGCTTAACCGCCTGCCAATGCTTGACTCCTGGGCAATGCATAAACGTGCTCATCTGTGAGACATCAAAATGAATATCTAGCCGAGTAATGCATAAGTAAATCAAGCATCCAACGGCCTGCTGATAAAGAACAAAATCAAATGCATCTCCAGGATCATGAAGACTCAATCATAAACCTGTCTCCATAGGAGTGGCAATAAGCTTACAATCTTCAAGGCCAAAACGCTGCAATAATGTGTCAATATATTTCGTTTGACAAAAAGCCATTCCACCATCAACTTGCATAAACTGAATGCCCAAATAGTGATGCAAATGCCCCAAATCATACATCTCAAATGAGGCATGCAAATCAGCCTTAAAATCAGGAATATGCTTCTCAATAGGGCCAGTGAGCAGCATGTCATCAACATAGACAACAATGATCAGAAGCACATCATTAGCATGCTTAACATATAAGGTGCTTTCAGTTGGACTCTTCTCAAAAACATGTTCAATCAGATAGGCATGTATCTTCTCATACCAAACACGTGGTGCTTGCTTTAAACCATATAATGCCTTCTTTAACTTGCACACCTGGTTTTCATGCCCTTTCTGCACAAAGCCACGGGGCTGAAAAACATACACTTCTTCATCCAAGTCACCATTCAGAAATGTTGTTTTAATGTCCAACTGATGTACATTCCAACCATGATGGGTTACAAGTGCACAAATGCTCCAAACAGTAGTCATACAACATGTAGGTGCAAAGGTCTCATCAAAATCAATGCCTCTTTCTTGCGCATAGCCCTTTGCAACAAGCCTAGCCTTATACCTGTCAACTATACCATCAGGTTTACGCTTCAGCTTGTATACCCACTTAGTGCCAATGGCCCTCTGTCTAGGAGGCAAGTCACATAAAGACCAAGTACCGTTCTTCATTATTGCATAGCAGCCATCCAATTTTCTGAATTTTGTGCTTCATCAAATGAAACAAGCTCATTCTCATCACAAAGACTAGATGCAGCCATAGCATAGAAATCTGATGCAAAAGAGGCACTATGAGAGCCTGATCGAGTACGATATGACAGAGGTGCATCTAATTTACTGTCACGCAAGGTCTGCACCAACCATTTTGGAATAGTTCTTGCCTGCTCAATATCAGCTCTCTCGTGAATAAGTGCATCATGTACATCTGCATCAGAAATGGAATTATCTGCATCATCACATGAAAGCTGCAAAGGCTGAGAAGTTGCCTCATTGGGACCAGCACTAGACTGTCCACCTATAAAAAGAGGCAGCAAAGTATCATACATGTCTTTGGAGCTAACAGATGTCTCCTTAGTACATGAAAGCAATGGCTGAATAACATCTTCCATAAAAACAACATCACGGCTAACCAGAATGTGTTTAGTCTATGGATGATACAGATGATAGCCTTTACTTTCATAACTGTATCCAACAAAAATACATTTTACTGCTTTATCATCCAATTTTCTGCGATGTTGTTCAAGCACTAACGCATATGCCAAACAACCAAAAATACGCAGATGAGCAACAGATGGCTTGCGATCATGCCAAGCCTCATATGGAGTGATAAACTGCATCGCTTTAGTGGGACACCTGTTTAGTACATATGCTGCACACATGACAGCCTCAAGCCAGAAACTATGTGGTAAAGCCTGACTCTTAACCATACACCTCGCCATCTCCATGAGTGACTTGTTCTTTCGTTCAGCAACTCCATTTTGTTGATGTGCATACGGCACTATACACTGGTGTTTTATCCCATGTTCAGCCAGAAATGCATTAAAATCAGAAGACATATATTCCCTCCTCGATCTGAACGGAGGGTGCCTATTTTACATGCTGACAGATCTTCAGCCAAAACCAAAAATTGTTTGAAGCACATGAACACTTCGGACTTTGCCTTCAATGTATATACCCATGCATGCCTAGAAAAATCATCGATGAATATCACGAAGTAAAGATAATTCCCAAAAGAAGGTGTCTGCATAGGACCACAGATATCACTATGTACAAGCTGCAATTTCTTAGTAGCCCAAACTGAACCGTCTTTTGCAAAGGACGAATGCTGCATTTTGCCCAAAATACAGCCTTCACAAACATGTTTTCCAGGTGCCTCAAGTTTGGGTAAAGAGGACACCATTTCAGATTTCTGCAGGCATAGCAAACTAGCAAAATTTAGATGACCAAAGCATGCATGCCAAAGCTTTGCATCTGACATAGCCTAAGAATCGTTTACTGCACATGCCAAATCATTTACAGATCTTTCATAGTCTATGAGCTTATACAACCCACGACATAAAATGCCAGAAGCAATAATCACATCGCCATTTGACAGATCATGAACTGTACACCTGTCATCAACAAATTTCACAACCAAGCCAATCTTGGCTAATGCACAAACTGATAACAGGTTCTTCTTGATCACTGGCACAAATAAAGCATTTGACAAAGTGAAAGAACTACCATCAACAGTAGTCAAGATGATCTTACCAACTCCCATAACAGGATAAGAGGAGTTGTTGGCGCATGTAACAGTATTCCCTGTAGGGGCAGGCTCGAGTGAAGAGAAGAAACTAAGCTATGAGGTAATCTGTTTAGTCGCCCCACTGTCAAAGTACCAAACATCTGAGTCTACTGCAGACATGCACAGCTCATGAGAAGATGGGTCAAAATTGCAAACAGTAGTAAACGCCCATTCTTCTTCCTGCACAAGATTAGCAGACTCCATTTTTGGTGTAGAGGCTTTTGCAACAACCATTCCAGCCTCTTTGTTCTTTGCCTCTTTTGCAGCCAGTTTTGGACAGTTCTTTATGATATGATCATTCCCTTTACAGTACTTACAAAACAATTTCTGCTTTTCTGATTTTTTCTCATCTTTGTCTTGGTTCTTTGAATGTGCAACATTTGTAGATTTTTGCTTACTTGTAGAAGAGCTCTATTTTCCTTTGCCCTTCTGACTAGCCAGGAAAGCTTGATCTACAACACGCATAATGGATATGTTTTGCTTGGGCTGATCTTCCTGCAACAGAACAGAGACTAACTCCTCAAATGACAAGGCATTTGGATTGCCTTTCATCATCAACCGAAGAGTAGAAGCAAAACTCTAATATGAATCAAGAAAACCATTCATAACGGTCTGCACAAGTGAGCTATTTGGTATAACCTCATCAGCAGAAATCAATTGTTCCTTCAAGACTTTGATCTTTGTTAGGAAACTATCCATAGAATCACTTTCATTCATGTGCTCACTCTCCAACTGTTTTCGAGGTAAGCAACACGAGCCTCATTCCTAGCTTGGTACAATGTGGTAAGTGTATCCCAAGCATCCTTAGCTATTCTGCAAGAGCAAATATGAGGAATAATGGCACGTTTGACAGACAAAGCTATCAATGCATGTGCTTGGGCATCTCTGCCATGCCAATGAATATGCTCTACAGTAGGTGCAGCAGAAACTACAACACGAATAGGAATATGCAAAATACCATCATCTTCGACACCTTTTGCATCAGCTTCAGTACCTGCAATTGTAAGAGTTGTAGGTGTGATAGGACGTTTTTTGACACCTTGCACAATGTTCCATAGTCCTTTTGCAACCAACACATGTTGCATCATATAAGCCTATAACGGGTAGTTGGTACCATCCAACTTATCCTCAACAGTCAACATATGGAATACATCACTGCTTTCAGCCATGGCCAGTGACTAAAATACCTTTATGCAGAAAATTGACTGTATCTCAAAACGTTGAACAGAACTTCCCAGATGAATTCTGCTAAACTTGTAGCAGACTTTGAGATGCTTATACTGGCGAATAGAAACTGATATATACCTTTGGCACAAAAAGATGAAATAGCCTACACAAGCACTGCCATAGTGCGTTCGGAGGCCGAAACGAGCTCCGATCGCGATTTTGGCACCACAAAGCGAAGCGATTTTGATCTCTGAAAGACCCTGAGTATGCTCACTAAATTTCCTGCAAATCTGAGATTGCAAACGGAGGATTGTCGAGGGCGCCCTAGATGAAGCGACGACCTCCTCTAATACCAATTATTGGATTTAGACGTCTGTGGAAGCACGCGAACAGCACAAGGAAGAAGAAGAAGCTTGGAGCACAACGCACAATACTGAATGTATTACTAGAGAATGTACAAAGATAAGTAGCCCATTAGGGCAACAGGCATATATACAAGCCAGGGGAAAAAAACCTCCTAAAGAGGGAAAACAGTGTCCCGATGATCCTAGAGTGTTCACACACAACACTACCTAAATATATCAACAGTTTTTACATATGCATAGACATATATACACATAAACATAGATAATACATATACAAATACACATGTATATACACATGCATACACACATATATATGTAGGTCTAGGTCAAGAGGATTTAATTTAGGGTTTTAGGGTTTTTACATATGTATACGCATATATACATAATACACAGATAATACATATACACATACACATACACATGTATATACACATGCATACACACATATACATATTTTGGGTCTAGGAATATGCATATACACATACACACATACATACATATACATCCATGTTTTAGATCTAGGTCTTTAGGATTATGCTTTTAGGGTTTTTACATAGCTACACATATGCTTATATACATACATACATACATACATACATATATACATACATAAATACATACATACATACATACATACACACACACACATACACATGCATACACACACATACACACACACGTGCATACACACACACACACACACATACATATATATATATATATATATATATATATATATATATATATATATATATATATATATATATATATATATATATATATATATATATATATATATATATACACACACATACACACACATACATACACGCATATATATAATAAAAATAAATATATATAATTAAATATATCAAAAATAGGTATTTAGGATTTTAAGGTTTTTACATATATATTTAAATATAGAAAAATAGGGTTTTTTAATTAAATTAAATATATATAAGAGAAAAATTAGAATACATAAATATATATATATATAATAGGATTTTAAAATAGATTAATAAACATAAAAAGAGCTAGGATTTAAAATATATAATTTAAATATATATAATTAAATATATAAGGATTTTAGGGTTTTTTATTAAATTAGCTATATATAACTAAATATATAAAAAATAAAATTTTAGGTTTAATATTAGGATATATAATCATATATGTATATAAGTTAAGAAAAAAGTACAATATATAATCAAATATATATAAAAAGTAAGATTTTAATATAGATTAATAAATATAAAAAGAGATAGGTTTTTTTAATTAAATTATATATATATATATATATATATATATATATATATATATATATATATATATATATATATATATATATATATATATATATATATGTGTGTGTGTGTGTGTGTGTGTGTGTGTATGTATATATATATATATATATATATATATATATATATATATATATGTATATGTATATGTATATGTATATGCATATGCATATGTATGTATATATATATATATATATATATATATATATATATATATATATATATATATATATATATATATATATATATATATATATATATACACACACATACACACACACACACATATATATATATATATATATATATATATATATATATATATATATATATATATATATATATATAAGGAAAAAAAGTACAATATACAATCAAAAATATATATAACATAGGATTTTAGTATAGATAAATAAACATGAAAAGACCTTGGATTTTTTAATTAAGTTTATATAATTAAATATATATAAGAAAAGGATTTTAGGATTTTTTAACTAAATTAAATAAATATAATTAAATATTACTATATGTTATAATATATTTATAAAAATGAAAAAAAGTATATTATATTATTAATCAAATATACTATTTATAATTAAAGATATAAGAAATTATGATTTTAGAATTAAATTAAATATATTAAAAATAGGATTTTTTATTTAATAAAAAGATTAGGATTTAGAATTAAATATCCTAACATGTCCATATAGTATGAGATGGCATCTTTGGATCCAAAGAAGAGAATGGCATGTCCTTGCACTCAGCGCAAGTATCAAATTTATTAGAAACGATGGAGTTGTACTGCACATATTAGAGAATATGGATCCTTTGATAAAAATCGACTACAAAACCTACACTACTATTTGCACCGTCCCCCTGATGAGCAGCTGGATCCAAATAGCATTGCATCGATAACCTCTCATGGATAGAAGAGAACTAAGAGAGAGGTTGAAGTTCAAGGTATTGGTAGCATTACACAGAATGAACACATGGAAGAAATGCTCAAGGCATTCTATTAGATGGATAAAGATCACGATAGTGGACAAGATGCTGTGGGTTTCATGGAATGGCAGAATTTTCACAATTTGAAGCCGACAAAGAATATCAAAATATACAAAGACTAGCCCGTTTACTAGTATACTCGGACAAAGATATATATACTAGCTGCGTCGCTCACGATGCTCAATCTTCAATCCATTTATGGATGGTCAGAGAGTAATATCTTTGAATTGTTTAGATAAGTGGATTTGAAATAAACTTTCATTGCTGTATCAAAATATTTGTTTTAATTGCTTATCACATACGTCTTAAAGATTAGTTTCTACCACATGGCAATGACATGCCTCCAATATGTGCAGATGCAAAAAAAAAAAAAAAAACTTTTATAATCCCTTAGAATGGACTACACTAAGATTCACGCTTGTTTGAATGATTGCATTCTCTTTTGGAATGAGTATGAGTATCTTCGCATATATCCAAAGTGTGGAGCGAACAGGTTTAGAGAAGACCTTGTGGACGAAGCAGTCCCTACAAAGGTTCTTCACCACTTTCCTATCATTTCAGAAATTAAGAGCATATTTGGAAACACATAAATAGTAAGTGGTTAGAGTTTGCTAGTGACCTTCAGAACTATCATCTAGGTTTAGCTATGGATGGAGTAAATCCATTTGGTTTACGTAGCTCTTCATGGAGAACATGGCCCGTATGTTTGATCAATTATAACATCCCACGATGGGTAACCACAAAAAGAACCATTTATTATTAGGTTTCATTGTGCGAGGTAAGTATAAGGTAAAAATCATGGATGCATAACTTACATAACTTGTGGAAGATTTGCACAGTTTATGGGATGGGATTATTGTGCACGACACGTCTCAATCTATAAGAAGACCTGTAGATGTACTTTGCATAGTTAACTCGGTCATAACTCGGTCATGAAGAAGATGACTGAATTCAAATTCAACAAGTTTGATAGAAAGTAATGAGTTAATAATCGGTTTTCGCATTAAACAATCTTTTTTTACAGGGATATTTTCAATGATTAACTTATTTCATATCTAGTAAAACGTGGCATAATCCGAATTCTGTCTAGACATATGCATATTGAATGACGTTTTTTAAGCTACCAAATACTGGAAGTTCAGAGTGATGAAAAACATCTTCAAAGAGTCCCGTCAGAGAAGAAACAAATTCCGATTAACGACACATATTGATTCGAATATCTATAACTAGTATGAACGAAGCATATGTGAAGATGGGTAAAAATCTCTTTCTGCACGTAAAAAGCATCCTGACGATTTTAACTAAATTCGCATGCTCAAAATAGCTGATGTTCAGTGTGCGTCTGCATGTAAAGGAACAACAGAATTTAATCTGGTAATAATTAATTATCAGACTACTGCAAATAAAAATGGATTTTTAAAGCCTGACCGTTAGACGTCATTTCACATTCGATGAGTTTGAGTTTTACTGGCCTGAAATGGAGCAAACGCACTCCATTGTCTTTATGCTTCCTTAACTATTCTCCTTTTATAAGTGCATAAGCCAGCCAGTCAACAGATGACACGTTCGTTGATGTGTGCATGTCAAGTCAAGAGAAAGGCCGGAAAAGTATTTGTGTGTGGCTCCAAGATAACGGCAGCACATCAATGGTCGCCAAATCCCTTTGGAATATCACGACTGTAGATGAGATGGTGAGTGTTAAAAAGACCAACACGATCTTACCTCCAAAGATCCTTCTCTCTCTCTCTGCACATGTGCATATTTTGTGTAGCTTTCTACGTTGTGCATACATCTGATCATAGTCCTCTCTGGTTGTGGCGAAAGCAAGGTGAAGGAAAGGGATTCAATGAACTCTAACCTGATCTGGAGGTACTCCTCGATCCTTGGCACGTTTTTTGGTACCTCGAACATGACAAAAGATCAATAGATACGCATGGCAAAGAAAGTTGTTGCTCCAGCCACAAACATCTGTGCAGCGTGGCATAACAAAAGAGCTTGCAACAACATTGTTGCTGCTTTTGTGAGCACATCAGGTCGCCTTTCACGTGAAGCGACATGTTCTTTGGAGCGCCACAGAACAAGACCAAAACCATCCCATGGTTCTGTATCTTCCCGTAATCCTCTGACCACTAGAAAGCATGAAATATGCACGAACTCTCTCTCTCTCTCTCTCTCTCTCTCTCTCTCTCTCTCTCTCTCTCTCTCTCTCTCTCTCTCTCTCTCTCAGTCACAACGCTGTGCCTATTTAATGGGTCTGATCAGGAAGCTGAACAGCAGCGTTTCCGCGGGGGCTCTTATCGACTTTCTCAAAACAGAAGCAGAAGAGAGAGAGCGCAGCCCATAGCTGTTACTTACCTCCACACTTTATCCTGTCAGTCGTCGATAGAGTAATTTACCAGCAACAGCCCAGGGCTGCGCCCTACCTCCTCTGCCTCTGGTGCTGTAGAGCGACTGGAGTATCGCCACTTCACTTGCTTCGTTCTAATTTACGCATAACCCTTATATCTGGTTCTTGTCTTCGCGCAGCTGCACTTGCGCTCGATAGACTTAAACCTCTCTCTCTCTCGTAGTGGATATACATACACATCGTACTCTCTCTCTCTCTCTCTCTCTCTCTCTCTCTCGTAGTGGATACACATACACACCGTACCCTAAAGACATTGTGTCTACTCATGTTTGTTTTCCCCCTTACCCCAGGATACATGTTTATTAATTCTTATTGTAGGCCTGCATCCTTACGGACCTTTTATTTTTCCTTGCAGGCAAGTATTATTGCAGACCATTCTGTTGACCCTCGAAGATAAGAGAAAAAGCTCGACGATTTGCTTTCATAATCAAGCTAATTTTGAAGGTGTGCAAGTCTAAGATTTACACACCATGATGCAAAATATAACATCATCATGCAATATAACACAGAGGAATTGAAATTTGAGATGACGCCTCTTGTTTCCCCCACCCATAAGAAAAATTGTGCGGATGTCTCTGAGTTCTTTTCCAAAGAAAAGTTTTCAGATTTTCAAAATCTGAAACATATTAATATTTAAGGAGTTCATATACCTTTTCATGTTCTGGATACTCAGCTTATGGGTTGGATATTCACCTATTAAATGTATCACTAACAAATGCATATTAATAATTCATCTTCTTTCTGAAATTTCCATCACTTTGTAATTTCATCAAAACCCCCATTTTTCCTTTCGAGATGTAACATATTCCTGAAAACGTATCCCTCGTTATACATAATACAATTATCATTGATATGCTTACATTTAGTTTAAAATAGAATGTTCCTTCTCTTCTTACTATTTTCGAGAGAGACAAGCTTAATATGTGTAAAACAAAAAGCATATGTACCATCACACTCATTCACCAATACCTTCAATTAGAACAGGTCCATATGCATGTTGCTAATCATGCTTTCTTAGCTAGCCAGAATGGCACATGTAAATGGAGCTCATGTAGTAGTATAAAGAAATCTGCTAATGTTGCACAATTGAACAAGGAAGAAAAAGATCACAAGAAAATATAAAAGTAGAAATAGTTTTGAAAATATTGTAAGAGAAATGATCATGTCATGAAGATTTGTCCAAAATTGGATGCAAAAGAGGCAAATAAGAAAGAGGTTGGAATGGTTGTGCAGAATGAAGAATGGGCATTTACTATTGTTTATAGCTATGAACCATCTTCTCATGAGCAGTATATGTTTGAAGTAGACTCGGATGTTTGGTACTCTGATAGTGGGGCAACGAAACATAGTACCTTGTAGCATAGTTCTTTAGTTCACTTAAGCCTACTATCACATGTGCTAACAATTTCTCTTTTCCTTCAATGGAAATTGGTAAAATCATTTTGAATATTATTGATGGTAGTTCTCTAACATTTTTATATGGTTAATATGTGTTAGGGATGCAAAAAAACTTGCTATCTATTTCAACATTAGCCAAGATTCGCTTGGTTGTCAAAAATATTGATGACAGATGTACAATTCATGATCCTTCAGACGATGACATTGTTATTGCATCTAGCATTTTATCTCGTGGGTTGTATAAGCTCATAGACTATGCAAATTATGATTATTCAACATGTAAAGTTCAAGATTCTCAAACTATCTCAGATGCAAAGCTTTGGCACTAATGCTTTGGTGATCTGCATTTTGCTATTTTGGTACACTTGTAAAAATATGAAATGATATCCTCTCTGCCTAAACTTGAGGTACCTTGTAAACATGTCTATGAAGGCTATATTTTGGGCATAAGTGCAATGTTTTTCCTTTGTAAAAGATGATTTAGTTCAAGTTCCTCATAAATTGTAGCTTGTTCATGATGATATAAGTGGTCTTATGCAGAAACCTTCTTTGGGAACTACCTTTACTTCATGAATTTCATTGATGATTCATCCATGCGTGCATGGGTGTATCCATTGAAAGTAAAGTTCGAAGTGCTTATGTGATTCAAAAACTCTTTGGTTTTTTCTGAAAATCTATCAGCATTTAAATTTGATAGCCTCTATTCTGATCGAGGGGGGGATGCATGTCTTTTGATTTTAATGCGTTTTTGGTTGAGTGTGGGACAAAACATTAGTTTACAATGCCTTAGACACCTAAAAAAAAGATTTTCTAAAAGAAAGAACAAGTCCCTCATGGAGGTGGCAATGTATAGGGTCAAAAGTCAAGCCTTACGACATAGGTTCTGGCTTGAGGTTGTGACGTATGCAACATATGTACTTAACAAGTCTCCCACAAAGCACTACAATCTATCGTTCCATATGAGGCTTTGCATGGCCACAAGCTATATGTTTCTTATCTGTGTGTCTTTGATTGTCTAACATATGCATTAGTGCATGAACAATAACCCAGAAAATTGCAGCATCTATGCATTTGCAGCTCATCATGGTTGGAATTTATATCTTTTGGAAAATAAGAATGCAATTTTTAATGGTGATTTACATGAATAAGTGTATGTATTTCAGCCCCATTGTTTTGTGCAGGAAGGACATGGAAACAAAAGGGTGTAGGCTGAAAAATACATTATATGGTTTGAAGCAAGCAACATGTGCTTGGTACGAAAAGATACATGTCTACTTTGTTGCACATGGTTTTGAATAATTCATACTTAGAGCAACTTATATGTTAAGCATGCTGATGTTGTACTTTTAATCATCATTCTATGTCTTAATGACATGTTGTTCATGTTAGATATGCTCAGTACTCCACCAAGTGACCATAAATGATCCATGGTTCTCTAAGTTGTAAGTCCCCCATTATGAGGAGAAGCCATTGTGAGAGCTCCAACATTTATGGAACCCTAACGTCTAAGTTAGATGAGGTCTATGTGTGACCGTTGATGGTTATAGATGATATTTATGAGACTAGCCATTTGGTTAGGTAGGACATAAACTTCTGGGCCATTGGGTTGCCGTTCAAGGAGAAAATAAAGGCCCTATGGTATCGGGTAGTTTCCCCATATAACCTTAATGGGGGAAGTGAAAAGGGGGGCTTGCCCCCTTTTGCAAGGTTTGTGGGAGCCTATCCCCTCGTACCATAGGGCCAAGACAATAGGACTTCTGGTCATGGAGATATTGATGAATTTTATATTTTGTTGACTATTCTGTATCTCCAGATTGCATTTATCTATATCGACTCCTCATATAAAAGCTATATCAGCATGGCCTAGGTTGAGCTTTATGCAGCATTGAGCACTAGTAAGCCCTTCATCTAGAGTCTATCTAGATCACCATCTAAGCTCCACATTGGGAGTGCACATGTGCACAGCACCATTGTTGTACCTACATTATGCTTGGAAATTTGAGAATTTGATTTCTCTATCTCTTAGTTTGCATCTATCTTTGTCTGTGTTTTTCTCTCAACTCTGTCTACTAGTTTATTCCACTGATCTATTATTTTTTTATAGTTCACTGCTCCTAATGAGAAGCATATTGTTGAGTTTAAGGTTGATTTTCATGCTTCTTTTGAGCTGCCAGATTTAGCACGTTTGCATCATTGTTTAGGCATTCAATTTATCCAAGTTTATGGGGGAATGGATTTGTATAAAAAAAAATTATTGACACATTATTGCAGCATTTTTGCCTTGAAGATTGCAAACATATTGCCACTCCTATGGATACATGTAACGATTGAGTCTTCATGATGTTGGAGATGCATTTGATGTTGTTATATATTTGTAGGCTATTGGATGATTCATTTAAGTATGCATAAGTCAGCTTGATATTCAAATTGTTGTCTCTCAAATGAGGAGGTTCATGCTTTGCCCTAGTTTCAAGCATTCGGAGATGGTTAAGCTCATCTTTTGCTACTTGAATGGTACCCAACTATTTGGGTTCTTTTACCCCAAGCAAGAGGTACATGATTTTTTTGACTTTGATGAAGCTGCTTGCTATAACATTCATGCATCCACCAATAGTCTTTGCTTCATGCTTGGTAGCTCATGCATAGATTGGTTGAGCAAGAAGAAACCTATTGTGGTCATTTATAGTTGTGAGGCTGAGTATAAGACAACTTTCATGGCAATTGTTGAGTGTGTGTGGTTTAGATGCCTTTAGAATCATTTGGGTGTTGGTCAGTCTTCTACCACCACCATCTTCACTCAGATTCAAGTGTGGAGAATGAGTTCTCCTATGCGCAACGAAAACGTGTAGTGAACCCTTGTATGTCTAGCACTTGGACAAAACTGCACCTTAGATAGCTTGTTGCTCTCAATAAAAAACTCAAATGGAATTGTGCCTTAAGTCAATCAAAGTAGTCAAAGAGAGCTATAAATAACTTAATTTGGACAAGTTTTGATTAGGAAACAAAACTGACGAAGATGAACTACCTATCCACACAAGTACATTGAAGAATTGAACTACACTCTCAAACTGATAACTCCCTGAATATATATCCTTTGAGGACGATATTTGATAAGAGAAAGTACAGACAAATAGCTTTCCAACAAGCTAAAAATCAAGTAATCTATATGAGTTTTGGTCAAGAAACTCAATTGATCAAAATAGACCACCTGTGCACACAAGTATACTAAAAAAATGGACTTCACTCTCTAATAGATACCTCATAGAATATAAATCCTTTGAATGAAATATTTGGGACAAAGAAATCACATGCAAAGAGATTTCCAAGAAACTAGAAACCAAGCAATTTGGATATGGTTTGGTTGGGAAACTTAACCAACCAAAATAGACTACATGTCTACATAGGTATGCTGAAACATTGGACTTCACTCTTTGAATTATATCTCAGAGAATATATAAGTTTTGAAGAAGATATTTAAGAGAGAGAAAGTAAACAAAATAATCTTTCCAATGAGTGTTTAAACATAAGAAATGGTGATATATACATTGAGATATGAGCTTCACAACAGAGCTATGTACAAAATGACATGCGGCTAGAAGGAGTCTATGGAAAGACAAAATGATAAAATGACTAGATCCAACTATTGGGAGCTCTTGCCTCTTTCTCTCCTTGTTTAGAACATGCTCACACTCCACTTTTATAAACAATGAGCATGTGAAGAAGTTTTTGCCTCCTTCTTAACTCACCACTTTCATTTGATTGCCCACTACATGCCACTTCCTATAAGGCAGATATTGTATCTTTTACTCATCATGAATTTTGACCAGACTTTTTTTTTCTTTTTTTCTTTTCTCTTCTTTTCCTTTATCTTTATATTTGGCTAACTTATCCAAGCATAGCCCATGTGAAAATGAGCTTGTACATTTATCTTCAACACTCCCCCTCAAGCTCATTTGGGAGTTATCTTCAACCATGTCTTGCAAATTTATCACATCCTTGAAACTTTTGAGTTTAGAAGCATCCAAGAACTTTGTAAACATATATGTAACCTGCTCTTTGGTTCTGATGAACTTTATCTCCACATCTTTGCTCAATACCTTCTCCCTTACATAATGGTAGTGGACCTCTATGTGCTTGCTCCTTGCATGAAACATAGGATTGCTTGCCAAGTATATACTTGACATGTTATCATCATATATAGGGATGGTTCCAACTTTCACTTCAAGATTAGCCAAAAGATTTTTAATCCACATTGCTTCACATGTGGCAAATGCTAATCCTCTATATTCAGTCTCCATGGATAAAAGTGCAATAGTAGGTTGTTTCTTTGAGCTCCATGTGATAGGTTTGCTTCCTATCATGAACACATAATCTGAGGTTGATCTCATATATTCCTTTGGACCTACCCAATGAGCATTGCTAAAGCCTTTGACTTGCAATTCTTCATCAAACTTGTAAAACAAAGCATGATTAACTGTATGCTTTATGTATCTCAACACTCTCTTGGCTGAATTTAAATGTTCACTTGTCGGGGCTTGCATAAACTGAGAAAGTACACCAACAACATAAGATAAATCAGGTCTTGTAATGTTTGCATAGATTAATGATCCTACAATGCTTTGTATGTCGTTACATCTTCCAATAGTTCTCCATTACTTGAGCAAATCTTTGTATTTGTGTCCATGGGTTGAGTGAGTGGTTTGCATTCAATCATTCCAAATCTGAAAAGAACATCCAACAAGTACTTCCTTTGCATCAAGTAGATGCCACTTTTTCCATAAACAACTTCAATTCCTAAAAAATATTTCAGCTCTCCAAGATCTAGAATTTTAAAATCCTTAGCAAGCTTCCTTTTGATATCTTCAATCCTTGAATAATGAAGCTCCCTATTATGATGAGGTCATTGACATATATGCAAATATATACCTCTCTATTTTGTTCCTTCTTCATGTACAATGAAGGATCTGCACTACTTGGGTTGTATCCACACTTAGGTAGATATTCTACCAATCTCTGATTCCATGCTCTTGGTGCTTGCTTCAAGCCATAAAGTGCCTTTTTCAACCTGAGAAAAGCATTTTTGATGTGGAGTTGATATAGTGGCCATCTCCTTGAAGCACCAATTGCTATTAATGTTCTGATTATTCCCATCTTTACAAGAGGGCTGAAAATTTCATCATGATCTATGCCTTGTGTTTGTTTAAATCCTTTGGCAACTAATCTAGCTTTATATCTAGCTAGTGAACCATCAGCATTCCTCTTTACTTTAAACACCTATTTGTTTGGAACAATCCTCATACCTTCTTTCTTTGGCACCAGCTCCCATGTGTGATTATCTTTGAGAGATTTGATCTCCTCTTTCATAGCTTGCTTCCATTCCTTTTGTGTGCAGGCTTCTTCATATGTCTCAGGCTCTTTGTCTTTGATAACCTGCATCATGTATGCAAAATGTTTTGCCATGAAAATAACATAACTCAGCCTTTGAGTTGGGTACCTTTTCCTTGAAGATCTTCTTTCATTGCCTTTAGAAAGTTGCTTCTTTAACCTATTCAACTTTACCTTTGGAGTGATTACCTCTTCATATTCTTCTTCACTTGCATCTATCTCACGTTTTGGAGTAGCACTTGCCTCTTCAGCTCTACTATGAGCTGAATTTGCAAACAAAGAATGACTCCCCCTCCATGTTGAACATTCTTCATTTGATGTAGATGCCTCTAGACCTGAAACCTTTGTGCTTGATTGTTGAGCTTCTCTTTGATTTGTTCCTGCATAATCATCACAATCTTCTTCAAGAATCTTTTCCTTTCCTTTATCTTCATACCATGGTCTTAGTTCATCAAAGACCACATCTCGTGAGACTCTTACTTCCTATGTTATAGGGTTGTAACACTTGTATCCGTTTTGCTCCGTCAAGTAATCGATGAAAATTCATTTTTTTTACCTTGATTCCATCTTTGTTCTAACTTCTTGTGGAATGTGAACAAAGAAAACACATCCAAACACTTTGAGGTGTGTAAGATCAGGTTTCTTACCGGAATATACCTCCTCTAGAGTCAAGTGATGTATTTCCAATGTTGTGCACCTATTCATCAAGTAAATGGCGGTTGTGGTAACTTCAACCCAATAGTACAATGGTACCTTCATTTCGTTGAGCATACATCTTGCAATTTCAGCAATTTTCCTATTTTTCCTCTCAACTACTCCATTTTGTTGTGGTATATACCAACAAGTAAACTGCCTTTTGATCCCATTCTCTTGTAGAAAATCTAAAAATTCTTTGGAGAAGTATTCTCCTTCACCATCGGACCTTAAGGTTTTGATTGACCTTACTGTGTTCAACTTCAACTTTGAATCTTTTGAATATAGAAAACACCTTTGATTTTTGCTTCATACAAAAAAACCATACCTTTCTTGAGTGATCATCAATGAAGGTGAAAAAAAATCTATTACCATCCATTGATGCCTCTTGGGTTGGTCCCCATACATCCGTATGTATCACGTCCATGACATTTGGGGCCACATAATTGCTCCTCTTGAATGGCTGCCTTGTTTGCTTTCCTAGTTGACAAGCTTCACATAACTCATGTAGTCCAATGCTATTAAATTTTGGAAGACCTCTTACCACTTCATGTTTGATCATGTCCTTCAGCTTTGGAATGTTGATGTGTCCTACTCTTTTGTGCCATAAGTGAAGCTCTACGATCTTCTTGTTCCCACATTGAATATACATCACCTTTCCATGTGGATGTTGGACGTCCAAAGTGAACATCCTTCCTTCTCTTCAACCTCGAGCAATGGCGTTGAATCCTTCCTTTGGATTCTTTATGAAGCCCCCATTCTCATTGAATATGACATAATAACCCTTCTCTACCATTTGTCCTACTAAAATCAAGTTCTTTGAAATTGTAGGAACATGAAGAACATTAGATAGTACCTTTGCTCTACTTGTATCTACAATCCTTATATCTCCAATATGTTCAATCATGTGTTGAGTATCATCACATGTTTCAACACATAATTTTCCACTTGGTACCTATAGATTAGTGAACAAACTTCCTTGGCATGACATATGGTTACTACAAGTTGAATAAATGTACCTTTTTTTTCATCTTCACAAGAGCTTCTATACTCATGTCTCACTGCAAGTAGTGTGTCCTTGCTTTCTTCACTTGATGTGCTTGCATAGTTGCTTTGGCTCCTTTGATTGCCTCCATTTGGTCTTCCATTCTTCAGCCAACAATCACTAGCATAGTGTCCTACTTTACCACAATGATAGCATGTTATACCTTTATGAGAATTGTAGGAGCCTTGACCTCTTCCTCTACTTCTACCTTGACCTCTTCCTTGCGTGTTGTCTTCCGAATTGTTTTGATTGTATTTGGAGTTGTTGTGACCTCTTCCTTTTCCTCTTGAGCCTCCTTTTGAGTTCCTTCCTTTACCTCGATCTGCATATAACATTTGGTTGTGACTATCCTTTCCTTTGGGGCCACCAAAGCTTAGCTCTTCTGTGACAAGATGAGGGATTAGTTGTTCAAAACTTGGATATGCATCTTTCAAGTTAATGAAGTTATAAAAGGCTTCCATCTTTCATCTTCTCTCAATCTAATGAGAGTATAACACATAAGATCTTCATCTTCAACCGTTGTGCCAATAGAAGCTAAATCATCACTTAGCTCCTTAATCTTCACAGTATATTCAGCTCTGGATTGATTCGAACTTTTCTTGATTGTGTTCAACTCATTCTTGAGTTGAAGTTTCCTAGCTTTGGTATTTGTTGAGTACATCCTTTCAAGAGCTTCCCAAGCATCCTTAGCTTTCTCTAGATGTTGAATATGCCCTACCATGGCATTAGTAATGACGTGAAATGAGGAACATGAATCTCCTATTCCTCTCTTCCCATTCTTTTGCTTGCCTCCTTTGGACTTTGGTAGTCATAGCTTGATTGATTTGAGGTTGATCATCATTGCCGCTCACAATACCCCACAAGCCTTTGCCCATTAGGTAGTTGGTCATTCTAAACTTCCACATGGGATAGTTATCATTATCCAACTTCTCTACTTGCTGACCCAAGTCAGCCACTGAAGACTATCAAAAGCTTTGAGAGTTACCTCGAATAGTTATATTGTCCTCTGCTCTTAAGTTTGTGAAGCTCCCCCTTGTTTTGTAGATCCTCTTTTGCTTTGCTTTGACTCCAACTCTGCTGATGAAGATTCAGCACCAGGTTTTCTCTTATATCAACTGTGGAGAATGAGTTCTCTTATGCACAATGAAAACATGTTGTGAACCCTTGTATGTCCAACACTTGGACAAACAGCTGCACCTTAGATAGATTGCTCCTGTCAAAACAAAACTCAAATGGACCTATGCCTTTAGTCAATCAAAGTAGACAAAGCAAGATTTCTAACAAGCTATAAATAACTTAATTTGGACATGTTTTGATTAGGAAATGCAACTAAGAAAGATGAACTACCTGTCCACACAAGTATGATGAAGAATTGAACTTCACTCGCGGACTGATAACTCCCTGAATATAAATCCTTTGAGGAAGATGTTTGAAACAAAAAAAGTGCATAGATAGCTTTCCAAGAAGCTAAAAATCAAGTAATATGAGTTTTGGCTAGGAAATTCAACTGACCAAAATAGACCACCTGCACACATAAGTATACTTAAAAACTGGACTTCACTCTCTGATAGATATCTCACAAAATATAAATCCTTTGAATGACATATTTGGGACAGAGAAAGTTCATGCAAAGAGATTTCCACAAGCTAAAAACCAAGAAATTTAAATATGTTTTGGTCAGGAAACGTAATCGACCAAAATAGACTACCTGTCTACACAACTATGCTAAAAAAAGTGGACTTCACTCTTTGAATGATATCTCACAGAATATATACACTTTGAAGGAGATATTTGAGATAGAGAAAACACAATATAAGATTTCTAGTGGGTGTTTAAACAAAAGAAATGATTACATATACACTGAGATATGAACTTCACAATAGAGCTATGTACAAAATGACGTGCGACTAGAAGGAGTCTATGGGAAGACAAAATGACAAAATGACCAGATCCGACGACTGGGAGCTCTTGCCTCTTTCTCTCATTGTTTAGAACGTGCTTCCACTCCACTTTTATAACCAATGAGCATGTGAAGAAGTTTGTGCCTCCTTCTTAACTCACCATTTTCATTTGATTTCCCACTACATGCCACTTACTACAAGGTAGATATTGTATCTTTTACTCATCATGACTTTTGACTAGAGTTTTTTTTTTCTTTTTATCTTTTCTCATCTATTCCTTTATCTTTATGTTTGGTAAATTTATCCAAGCATAGCTCATGTGAAAATGAGCTTGTACATTTATGTTCAACATCAAGCACATTGGCACTTGAATCTTGTGTTCCATGCTCACATTAAACACATTGATGTGCACTATCATTATGTCAAGGAGAGATTCTTTGTTAGAGATACCATTTTGCTTATTTTCCCACATAGGATAATGTTGTAGACCTTTTCATGAAGGCTCTGTCTAGGGAGAAGCTTGAATCTTTTCACGAAGATTTGGGCTTACTTCCTTTTGAGGATTGATCTCTTTCCACATAGCTCGACACTTCCTTATACATGACTGTTAGATCCTTGTTCGCCGCATCATTCCCAAGGGGGATTTGTTGATATATTTGAGTAATGATGTGTAGGAACACACTTAGGACCGTCAATGCACTTATTTTTGTCTTTAGGAGGTTTTCCTCCCCGGCTTGTATACACACCTATAACCCTAAAAGGTCACTTATCTTTGTACATTCACTTTATACTACATTTAGTATTGTGTTTTGCACCAAGCTTCTTCTTCTTTGTGTCTTTTTTTTTTGCTGACCTCAAGCTCCAACAATTAACTCTTATTTCTCATTCTAGCTATATCTTAAGGTCCACTAACAAAGAGGCCCTTTTCTTTTGATACAACTCTATGTATAGTAGATGTAGATATAAAAGATTCAATTGTTGAGCCTGGCCAATGCATTATTGTACACTTCTCAAAGAAGCATAATATTGATTTTATGTCTTAGATGATAAAAAAGAACATATCATATTTTGACTCTAAAAACCTCATTATATCAATTGTTTTTGTGTGAGACTCAAGCCACTAGTCATTTGGCTTATCTTTGAGTCTCCAACTATCTAGAATAGTTGGCAGAACTTTTGGATTGATTCCTTTAGCCTTGAGGTTAGAATTAATTGTCTTTTTAAGAAATTTTATCTTTCTAACTAACAAAGCTCTCATAGAGGAAAATGGTGTTATTTCTAGTAAAGGAATCCACCACTTTCTTAAGAAAAACCTCAAATTTCTTCTTGAAATAGTTTCTTTGCAATATTCAATATAATGAGAGGCTCCATCTACTTCTTTGGGTTGACATTTGGATTCATATTCCCATTTTTGGGATGCTTGGCCACCTTGAATCGACAAATCAAGTAGATACATAAAAATAAGAGGTTTCATACATACATGAAAGCAAGAGGTTATATACATAACAATAAACAACATTTCTACCTTATTGTTGTAATCCTTTTTTGAGGCCCCTAAACCAACCTTAAGAATATTTATGTGTGTAGTTTTCTTTTCCTTTTACAAGGTCTGAGACATGTTTCTTTCATTCTTTGTAGTTTTACATGCTTTTGTAGACTCTTAATATTCTCTTCTTGGTCTTAGATTATGGCTTCTTGAAAAATGTATAGCTATCTCAAGCAAGAAATTTTTGTGTTTTGAGCTTGGAGTACTAATGTCTCCAATATAAGAGATGCTGATATTTTCTTTGCAATACCAGACCAAAGATTTCTCACCATCCCCAACAAACCTTAAATGTGAGATAGGATTGAGAAAAAATGGATGAATATAGGTATGAGAATAATAAGGCTAAATAGGTCCATCATAACAAATATCTACATTTTGGCCTACACAACATCTTACCACATAATTATCATTTACTTAATAGCATATGTACTTAATAGGAGTCCCACCAAAACATTCAAGTACATCACTCCATATGAGGGTTGGCATGGTTGCAAGCCATCTATTGCTCATCTATGTGTTTTTTTTAGCTTGGAATATGCACATACACACACACACACATACACACACACACACACACACACACACACATATATATATATATATATATATATATATATATATATATATAGAGAGAGAGAGAGAGAGAGAGAGAGAGAGAGAGAGAGAGAGAGACATATGTATGTGAGTCCAGCAAATAACATAGAATACAGTAAATCAACCTAATCCTTGAAAAAAAAGCATAGTCAAGAAACCTTATCTCACATGGTGTCAGGTACAAGTAAGTAAAGGTAGGGAAAGGTTTTTTTGATGCATCAAGAACCAACCCTACACACACACACACACACACACACACATATATATATATATATATATATATACACACACACACACACACACATATGGTATTTTCAACCATGCATTTTTTATACTTCCATACTCATATGTGTTTGCCATATGATTGAAGTATATATACACATTGCATCTAGTATATATATATATATATATATATATATATATATATATATATATATATATATATATATATATATATATATATATATATATATATATATATATATATATATACACGCACGTATGGTATTTTCAACCATGCATTTTTCATACTTCCATACTCGTATGTGTTTTCCATATGGTTGAAGTATATATACACATTGCATCTAGTCCTCCCACCACCTTTTACAGAGATATAGCTCCTCCCAACCTTATGCCTCTTTATATAGCTACTCGAATCAACAAGGACCATAATACATATAAAGATGCATACACATCATGTATATACACATACACACACACACATATACATACATACATACATACATACATACATACATACATACATATATATATATATATATATATATATATATATATATATATATACATATATATATATATATATATATATATATATATATATATATATATATATATATATATATATAATGTAGATACATAGACATCACACATACATGCCTACATGCACACATGTATACATATACATGCATACACAATTATAAACACGCTTGCATATATCACACAAACGCACTTGCATATGTACATGTGTGCATACTAGCTCATGCATGCATATATCACACACATGCACACACATACATACACATGAAACACACATATGTGCATAATAACAATTGTATACATATAATACACATGAATACACACATATATAGATATATACACACATATATGCATACACACATGAGTGAAATTTTGTCCTTGAAAATAAAGCTATATACAAAATTTTAGGCATACCCATGAGCTCATGTTCTTACTTAAAAGAACATGTTTTCATCTTTGTGGTGGGATTCACCTATATTCTAGTTGAATAAAGGAGAACCTATTGTCTGATACCCATTCAAATGATGCAAGTTAATGATCAATAACTAGAGTAGGATCTACTATCTAATCTACTCATGTGTTTTCATTATGGCCATCATTTTGTTAAGACATTATATAGTCTCATCCTCAAATTTATCCTTATTGATTTCTATCATTTCTTCTATTATTAAATCTGTGTTCTCATAAATGACATCATTTTTTGATGGACTAATATTGATTTCTGGTAATTCCTCTTCATCGTCAATAGAATCAGAAGGTAGAGTATTATCATCTTCATCAAGAAGATTATTATCATTGTCATGTAGAACGGTTCTAATTTCTCTTTGAGATGTCGATATGTCAATATCTAATGATGAATCATCAACATGACTTTCTTTGATCTCTGTAACAATAAACTGTTGAAACAATGACCGACGTCTAAGTTGAACATGAATGACTTGCCATCAAGGATGAGCATCAAGGTTTTTATAAATCACATTATTTTCAAAATATCAATCTCAAAACCAATCAACCTTCAAAATAACCTCTCAAAATATAGAAAAAAAAAATTCATTATTATGTGCTTAAAAAAGTAATAAACTATATCATAAAAAGTAAAAACGTTTTTTACTTGTTTGCATCTCTTTTGTCATAAATATCTAAGGAGCAGGTGCATAAGTTGTTTCTTGTCGATTTCTATCAAAAATTGGCCATAAATTTGGTCTTGAGTTTTGATCCTTTAAATAACAATCTTGATGCTATTGTGTCTTGATGCCAACATCTCATCAAGGTCAATGGCATCCAGGGCAATGCATATCTACTAACAAAAGGTTCTTGTTGTATCAATACAATACAACTTCGTGAAGAAGGTCTATGGATTTGTGAAATATATCATCTTGTATATCGAGAGCTCAAAGCAAAGATCAAGTTGAACCTTGTACCAAGCTTTACGCATCAAGAAGCTTTCCTGAAGAGTGGTTATGATAATATGGAGATACCATACATTGTGCTTCCTAGGAGGAGTCAATCATCTGGTGGGTCATACGAGGAACAACAAAGGGTGCATCACTACCTTTTGGGAAGCATTGAGATTCAGAAGAGAAAGGTGGACCAATGCTTGCAGAAAAATTGACTAGTGATGAGGAAGAACATGATAGGCCTATTGATATGAAGAAGAAAGAGGTGGATGAGATTGTACTACATGAAGGGGAAATGGAGTCATTGGGGGTGCAAGCTGAGGATTTGCATGAAGTTAACATGTTGAATCTCTTCGAATCTATTCAACATGTTAACTCCTTGTAAATCATCAGCTTTCACTCAAAATGACTCTATTTCCCCTTCAAGCTGTGCAATCTTATCCGCGTCTTTCTTCTTCATATCAATAGGCCTATCATGTTCTTCCTCACCTCTAGTCCATTTTTGGAAGCATTGATCCACCTTTCTCTTGTGAATCTCAATGATTCGCAAAAGGCATTGATGTACTTTTTGTTGTTCCTTGTATGACCCACCGTGTGATCTAGTCCTCCTAAGAAGCACAATGTATGGTATCTCAGTATCATCATCAACACTCTCCAAGAAAGCTTCTTGATGCTTAAAGTTTGGTACAAGGTTCTGATAGATCTTTGCTTTGAACTCTCGATATATGAGAAGATATATTTCACAGATCCATTGACCTTCTTCAGGAAGTTGTATTATATTGATACAATAGGAACCTTCTATTACCTGATATGCATTTTCTTGGATGCCATTGAGCTTGATGAGATGTTGGTATCAAGACACAATAGCATCATTTCTTGACGCATTATCTTGATGCCATTGACCTCTGATTGGTTAGAATCTAAATGTGTAGCAAATAAAGGTATTAGATCTTAATAATATGATTATTTACATATATACACATTCACATGTACACATACACACATATTCGAACATACACAATTACACATTGTGACATATAAATATACATACAAAACTATAAATGTATGAGCTATCTTTGTATGTATGTATGTATGTATGTATGTATGTATGTATGTTTGTATGTATACATGGGTTTGTGTATGTGTATGTGTGCATGTATTTATTAGGTTGTGTGTGTATCTATACGTGTGGGTATGTGTATGTGTGTATATATGTATGCACATTTATAAATATGTATGTATTTATTATGTATGTGTCTGTATGCATGTAGTATGTGTAAGTGTATGTATGTGTGTATATATGTATATGTGTATGTTTGAGTGTTATGTATATGTGTGTATGCATGTCTAGGAGTATGTGTATTTGCGTGTATGTGTATTTGTGCATGTATTTAGTATGTGTGTGTATGTATGTATATGTGTGGGTATGTGTATGTGTGTGTATGTATGTATGTATGTGTAAGAGTATGTATGTATGTGTAAGTGTATGTTTATGTGTGTGTATATATGTATGTGTGTGTGTATGTATGTGTGGGTATGTATGTATGTGTAAGTGTATGTACATGTGTATGTGTATGCATGTATGTGTGTGTATGTATTTATGTGTAAGTGTATGTATGTATGTGTAAGTGTATGTGTGTGAATGTATGTGTGTGTGTGGGTGGGTATGTGTATGTATGTATGTGTAAGTGCAATATGTATGTATGTGTAAGTGTATGCATATGTGTATGTGTATTTGTGTGTATGTGTATGTGTGCATGTATTTAGTATGTATATGTGTGGGTATGTGTATGTGTGTGTATGTATGTATGTGTAAGTGTATGTATATGTGTATGTGTATGCATGTATGTGTGTGCATGGGTATGTGTATGTGTGCTTATGTATGTATGTGTAAGTGTATGTGTATTTGTGTGTATGTATGTTTGTATGTATATGTGTGGGTATGTGTATGTGTGTGTATGTATGATGTGTAAGTGTATGTATATGTGTATGTGTATGCATGTATGTGTGTGTATGTATGTGTATTTGTGGGTATGTATGTATGTGTAAGTGTATGCATGTGTATATGTATGTGTGTGGGTATGTATTTAGTATGTATGTGTGCATATGTATATCTATGGGTATGTGTATGTATGTGTAAGTACGTATGTGTAAGTGTAAGTATGTATGTGTGATTGTGTGTGCATGTTTATAAATTCAAAGTTTTTTTATATTCTGATCCCTTTTTTTTGTTTGAGATTAAACTAACAGGAGATATCGTATAGTAGAAAAAAATAAGAGAAGACCTAACATACCACTTGAGATGTGGTAGTTTTTTTTTGAAACAGCTATGTCTTTAGGAATCCTTTCCTCAGTGCAAGGTATACACATATATTATTGTGCCTTATAATTCTCATATGTTCTATAAATTTTTTACATTTAATCTATGTATTTTTGTTTCATTAAATAAACATAGGTTGCTATAAAGAAGAGAGTTGAGTCAGGTCATACATCGCATTTAGGCCAAATGGGCCATCATAGTTTTGTGCTACATTTGTAAGTATATGTATTATTGAAACTATATTTTTTGTTTTAGTTAAAACACTAATCATTAACTCTTTTTTATTTTTTTCAATGTAGAGAATGGATTATGGTTGATATCCAATGAAAAAGGAAATGGATTTTCCTACACATTATGGATATCGATGTCTGAGTGAGTACATGTGAGATGATCCAAATGCTTTTATGAGTATTATTAAATTTCATATAACTATTTTATTTTTATTGATGTTGTATAAAAATTTTATTTATTTATGTTTGTTATATGTAATATAGGAGTATTATGGAGAGGTAGATATGGATGATGTGGAGAGACAAAAATAGGTGGGACAATCTCGATCATCACAAAGTGCTCACACCTCTACCCATGATTCCACTTTAGATACATCAAATCATGTGGATGATCATGATGATGAGGATGATGATGATGATTATGATGATCATGATGATGATCATGATGATGATCATGATGATGATCATGATGATGATGACTTCATGATGTTTGTGGACGATCATGATCAGGATGACTAATATTAAATTGGATATATATTTACATTGATATACATAGTTTTTTTTATATCTATATATTTTCTCGTTCGAGTTATGTTTTTAATTGTGTCTATGGTACTAATTAATGAAAAGTCTTCTTCTAATGATTTTTAGTAATATTTATATTTAACATGTGATTTATTTAATTATATAATTCATTTATATTATATGTGTGTATATATATATGTATGCGTGCATAGTTGTGTGTGTATAAAATGTATGTATGCACATGTACGTATATATCTATATTTGTGTAAGTGTGTCTATATGCATGTATATGTGTGTATCTATGTGTGTATATATGTGCATGTAGATATGTTTTATGCATATGGATGTATGTGTATGTGTATGTGTATGTGTATGTATATGTATGTGTATGTGTAAACATATGTGTGTATGTGCAGATGTATGTGTGTGTATGTGCATGTGTATGTGTATGTGTATAAGTGTATGTATGTATGTATGTGTGTGAATGTGTATATGTAGGTATATATTCATGTGTATGTGTGTGCATATGTGTATATGTGTATGTGTATGAGTGTGTATATGTATGTATGTGCATGTGTATGTGTATGTGTGTGTGTATGTATGTATGTGTATGTGTAGGTATGTATATATATATATATATATATATATATATATATATATATATATATATATATATATATATATATATATATATATATATATATATATATATGTATGTGTGTGTGTATGTATGTGTATATATGTGGATGTGTATGTATATGCATGTGTATATGCAATAATGCATGCATGCATGTCCTTTTATGTTTTTGAAGGTATGTTTGTGCATATGCATATGTGCATGTGTCTATATGTGTATGTGTATATGTATGTGTATGTGTATATGTAAGTGTATGTGCATGTATGTGTGTGTGCATGTGTATGTGTATGTGTGCATATATATGTGTGTGTATGTGCATGTGTATGTGTGTGTGTATATGTGTGAGTGTGCATGTTCATGTATATGTGTATATGTGCATATGAATGAGTAATTGTGAGTATGCCAATTAATGAAAATAAAAAAAATATAATTGATATACAAACAATGAAAATTGTACTTACAATAATTAGCCATTTTTTATGCTTGGTGAACTTCTTGAATAACTTGCAATAGAGAGAGAGAGGGAGAGAGAGAGAGAGAGAGAGCAAAGAGAGAGACTGAGAGAGAGAGAGAAAAGAAAAGAGATAAAGAGAGATAAAAGAGAGAAGAAAAATGAGAAAGAGAGAGAGATAGAAATTAAAAGAGAAAGAGGTAGAAAGAAGGGGGTAGAGAGAGAAGTGGGGAGAGAGAGACTGAGAGAGAGAAAAAAAAAAGAGATAAAAAGAGACAAGGAAAATTAGAAAGAGAGAGATATGAATAGAAAGAGAAAGAGGTAGAAAGAAGGGGGAGAGAGAGAAGTGGGGAGAGAGAGAAGTGGGGAGAGAGGGAAGTGGGAGAGAGAGAGAGACAATAAGAGAGATTAGACAAGATTATTGGAGCTCATAAGCATAGTGTAGATCTGAATGTTGGAGAGATCTTTGATTAGATGCACCTAAAATGATGATCGAAGAGTAATCCAATGTTTTTTTATCAAACAACATAACCTAAAAGGTGGGAAACCATCAATGCCTATTATCTCCCATATATATCTAAGTTCCAAATTATTGCTCCCATAGCCTCAAACATCGCTAAACTGATAGAAGTCCATGTGGCATTTCCTCTATAGTGTAATAATATGAAAGATAAATGCCAAATTTCATACTATAACAAAGATAAAAGACCATAAAATCCTTGAAATGTGAACAAAGGCCCATAAGAAAGTGACTGCAAACCCATCTACAACTACAAAAATTTAGTTTCCCTCATGCCACTTAGATCTACCTAACCGTGAGTGTACTCAAGAGTAATAGTTTTTACCTACACTACCTTGTGACCTATGCAAAAACATCATCCATGTTCACACATAAGGAATCCTATGTAGCAAAATGAAATGTCTACATCCTACCATCCAAGAAATTTGTAGTTTTTCATTCATAGAATTGGATGTAGTTCTATTGGAAGAGCATTAAATGGAACTAGTGAAAACTCTAATACTTTCTCTTCCTCCTAGTTTTCCATTTGAATGATAAATCATCCCTTCTTGAGATTCAAATAATCTATACTATCCATCCTTTTGATTGGTGCTCAATCATCATCCTCATGAAAATACACCAACTAAAAAAATGATACACCCATGGGTCATATTGGTCCCTATCTCTAAAAAACGAAAAAGAGAAGTCACACCATTCCTACTCTCACTAGTTTCAATAACTAGATCACCTCATCTAGTTGAAGACCATCAGTGGAGATCGACATAACCACTCCTTTTCTAGAGTCTTCAAGTGAGACTCAATCTAACCACCATGATATGAGATCTCCCTATCGTCATAGCATAGTGCCAATCCTATTTAGAAAATTCTAAAGAGTATAAAATCTCTCTATCTCATCTAAGGAAGAGGGTTCTAGTAGTGGAATCCCTTCCATGATGGAATTCGTTTCACTTTCTCTTTCCTTGAAAAAAGTCAATGATGGATTCCTTTGGCTCTACTCTCCAAGAATATATAGGCTCTCCAATAATGAGAACGTATTTTCTCTCAACCTATCTTCCTAATAAATGTAGAATGAAACTCGTATGTGAAGGAAAACTATAATGAAAGTAGAGTTAATGAATTCTTAAGTAGAGTCCTAGCTCTACTCAAGTCTAAAGTGAAAGATAATTCTCTAAACACCTCTCAGTAGAATCATACTTTATAGATGATGAGACATTTCCTCCTTGCACATAGAAGAAGAGTCATCAAATGGAAATAACCCCCACCATCCCATATCAATGGTTCTCATCATTAGTTCACAAAGTACAATTCCTCGAAACTAGATATTTGAATTCCAAAACTGAATAGAATTACATAGTTGGACTAACTTGGTTTAGATGATACTAAGATCACCAGCCTACCAAGTTGAGCTAGTTCCTACGTACCAATGTAAGTATCTACTTGATCCCCTTCCTAATTGGCATCCTATCTAGCTTCCATACTTGGGATCTAGTGATCTCGATAGAACTAAGGTGAATCCTAAGGCCCTCTAGGCGAGTTCTATGATAATGTAGAAATGCTCCTTCTGATACCATAAATGATGCCAAGTTTCTTAAGCGGTATTCATCTAGGATATTCCAAATGAAATAGCTAGCCATATATATCAATTGAATATTTTCCCTTTGAATGACTAAACGTAGGAATCCATGTGGGTGTTCCTGTCAACACCTCAGAGTCTATAAGCTATGAGATTCTCATTGAAGGTTCCCCACCTTCACTAAATAAAGAGTTAGCTTACCCACTCTTTGGCTACTATCTTATGTGCCCCTTGTCTCCATAAAGATCTATGAGATTCTAAATGAAGATATCATGTTCTTCATTTATGTTGTTATGAAAAAGATCATCTGCCATGAAGCAAAGAAAAACCTTGGATACCCAGTGATGCCCAAAACTTAAAAAATGTGTATGCTATTTTAAGATGTTCTTAAACTTCTCAAGAATTAGTATACCATGAATAAAATTGAAGAATTACATGCGGGTGAATATGCATGTTGTCTGTTTCTTTCTATGAAGATGAGTGAATCTTTTATGAATTCTTAAGTAAAGAGAATTCAAACATTACTACCACTCATCTCCCTATACATGCATATGCACTAAACTATGCATCATGCAACCAAGTAAAATGAGAGAAAGTGAAAAGTGAAGAATAAAGGAAGATTTGTGAGAGGATCCAATTATGCTATTGCTCATCCTATCACAAGAGAGGCTTTACCTCGATCCTCCCAAATTCCCATGGTTTTTTATGTCTTTCTTTCACTTGCATTTGTTTCACATGTCCTGTTATTCTCTCAAAATACAAATATAATGTTTCCCCTCAACATTGAAACATCATGAAAATATTATGAGTGCACTAAAAGGTGCAAATGTATGTGTACAAAATTCCCTAAGGCACTAAAATGTGAAAAATATACAAAATTTCAAAGATCAAGTAGGAATTTCCCACTTCTAAATGCTAAAAAAGATACATCTAATGATATTTAACTCCAATTTGGTCTTTTCCTTTTCAAGAATAGAAATGAATTTTGATAGATCCTATTTGCATCGACATACTTTTCAAACAAAGAAAACCATCACAACCTCAAAAACATCGGTTTGAAAACAAGCCAAAAAACTTATAGCTACATGTGAATGCTTGATTTTCATATTTTCCACATTTTCATTAGACTTGCAAATAGTTTAAAAAGAATGTTCTCAATTAGATCAATTAGTAGGGAGCAGAATTGTATTATTTGGACATCAAACATTGAAGTTATGAGCCCCAAAATGTAAGGTAGATGTCCTCACAAAATCTTCTAAGTGTTGCAACAAATTCAAAACTTCCTGGAAGCCAATTACTTTAGCGCAGATTCAACATAGTCCTCTTGCTCTTAGAAATACGCCATCATACATCCAAAAATGATTTTAGATGAGAGTGATATGACTTAAGATTTATTTTGTCTCATTCTTTGAATCTTACTCTCAGAATAGTCACTTAGATTCATGTGATCATATTTACACAATGTAGGGTCATCCAATGCCAATGATTCTACTAATTTGACTATTTATCCAAAGGTGCAAGTGAGCTCTTTGCACATTTGTTCACCTAGCACTTGTGCTCCTCCTGATACGCTTCCAAATTTATCTTTGATATTAATGTATGTTGTTTTACATAGTTGTTCCATGAACTCCTTGTAATTTGATATATCCATTGCTATTGTGATCTGGTCATCTCACATTCCATACATATACAAGTAGATAGACTTTTCCAAAAACTTTTGATCATGCTTATTTATTTTACCTGCCATTTGTGAAAATATAAGAAATGGAATATTAGATTAACTTTAGAATTTTGATTAATATTAAATCTTTAAACACTAAGCTAATTCATAAAAGCAATAATAAAAAAATATGACTCAAAAATAAAATAATAGATACTTAAATACATCTTTAAGTACACATATAGATAGATAAATCAATAAGTGTATGGATAGATAGATCAACATATAAATAAATACATGATAGATGGATGAATAATTCCATGGATAGATAGTCGAATAGATAGATAGACCTATACATAGATACATAAATGATAGATTAATGATTGAATGGATAGATAATTGAATAGATAGATAAATATAGATAGATAGATCTATATATAAATAAATGAATGATAGATATAAATCTATCTATCATTTATTTATCTATATATAGATATATATAGATATATATATCTATATATAGATAAATAAATGATAGATAGATGAATAATTGAATGGATAGATAATTGAATAGATAGATAAATATAGATAGATAGATCTATATATAAATAAATGAATGATAGATCTATCTATCTATATTTATCTATATAGATATATAAATCTAGATAGATAAATATAGATACATAGATAAAAAATTGAATGGATAGATAATTGAATAGATAGATAATTGAATAGATAGATAGATGTATAGATAGATAGATGATAAAGTGCATGGATAAATAGATGAATATATAGATGAATATATAGACAAATACAAATAGATAGGTAGATATGTAGATGAATAATTTCATAGATAGATACTTAGGTAGATTTATAATTAAATAAAAAGTTTCATTATAATTTTGAAGTGAACATATGTGACTATTAATGCCAATATTTATTGAGAAAATCAAATTTGTCAATATAAATTACCAAACCATAAAGAGAGGAAAGAGAGTGAGACCTGACACTACCTAGTAAGTAGAGATACCAATGATAGCAACAACAATAGATCCATGTGTAGATATACATGTGAATATGAGAGGTTAAACATCCAACAACCTATTTTTGCTCCCATATTCATCTGTTCATTACAAAGATGCAGTTCTTGTGGGGGAAGGACAATATGGAATGACCCATAAAGTCAAAATAACCCACATGATGTTCATGAACATCTTTTTTGTAGCAAAATTATTCAAACTACATGGTGGCACCTTACAAACATGAGAGAATGAAGTAATGAATGAGGCCACCATATTACCTATTACCCATAGTGGAATAATCAATCCACTTGCATTAGTTAGACATCATAGTAAATGCGGATGCCTTATTTTTCGATTACGGAATAGTGGTATGTTGGACATGTGGCTAAAAAAAAACTAAAAGAGAGTATTTAAACACACCATGAAGCAAAAATATCAAAGACACACAAGGGGATATAGCTACAATGAGGAAAAATATTTGGAAGTTAATCAATGGATTGTTGCAAACAATGCCATCCCTATACTTGTAATATTTTGCACAATGATCTCCATCTAGACAACATACTATTGCATTTTGAAGGTGAGCATGTGTGCATTGGTATATATGAATTTGGAAGAGCAAAAACTTTTCCCACAAAAAAAAGTTTCCAAATTTGTTAGACCTTAACATATCGAATAGAAACGAGTGGAGTCAAAAGTATTGGTGGATTGCACCAAAATGCATATCCACTGGCCCTTTGCCATTCAATAGAACTCAAGAGACCTATACAATTGCACTACTTCTTTTGCAACTTCTGAAATATGTAGATTTAGATAGTTACCACATTGATAAAAATGGGGTTTCTAAGTTCAAGTATGCATTAGAGCTACCATGTGATAAAGATGTATCGAAAAGAGTAGATAGACATGAGTTACTTAGAGTATTCTTGAGATTTGTTTGTTGTGGTTTGAAGATATCCAATAGTGATGGATTAAGACCATATTGAAATGGATGTTTGTCAAAGAACATGTTTATTAATCACACATCATTTTTTATCATTGTGTTAGATTCAATTGTTTATTTAATGTTATATAATAAGTTCTTTAAGTTGATGCATTTGATGATAAATGAAGTAATAATGTGGATTTAACATGAAGTGATTTAAATGTTATGATATCTATCTATATATTTATCTATGTATCTATCTATCAATCAATCAATTTATATTTCTATCCATATATCCATTATACTATCTATATGTATTTATCACCATATCTACCTATCCATCAATCTATTTATCACGATATCTATCTATCTATCTATCTATCTATTTATATTCCTTCTTATCTATTTATCTATCTATTAGGTGGATTAAATTATGTCAATGATGTGGATTCATTTGAATTATGTGGATTAAATGATATGGATTCATTTGAGTTATGTGGATTAGATGATCTTAATGATGTGGATTGAAATAAAGACATCTTTTTTGCAATTGAATCTAACCAAAGTATTTAGAGTACATCATTATATTCATTTTGAATATCATCATCTATTATAGGTACCATGTCATCTATTTCTTCCATGTTTGAACCATCATGGTGATCTACATCTAAATCATGATCACTCCATGAATCATTTGATGAACTTTCATAAGTTTGAAATTCTCCAAAATTTTCTTGTGTTAGTGTAAAAGCTATCTTGGTTGGAGAATTAACAAATGCATATTACAAAAATGTGTATGAAATCATTGGCACGTGATACACTTAGACAATTTCTTCATCTTCAATGAAGAAAATAATATGCACTCCAATTAAGTTCACAACTACTACTTGAAGCTATTATTGAAAGTAGTCTCATAGCTATATGTTGCAACTCCACTATTTCACTGCCATACTCTTTCCACCATATATGAGGTGGATGCTTTTGAATTGCTTCAATGTGCCATTCAAAAATTCATTAAATTATAAGAAAATAGAATTGATATTTTTAACTTTCAAGAGCACATAAATCAATAAGATAATTGTTCCAAGAAATCTAATATATCTTATCTCAAATAGAACACTCTATGCTATCTTTTGATTAATGGAAAAAAATAATAAAGCATATGGTTAAAATAATAAATATTTCAACTAACCCTAACTCAAGGAATCTTGACCTTGGGATCAATTAATCTAAACCTTCTTAAAATTTTAGTAAAACTCTGTTATTTTACTCATACAGAGTTTCACTTAGAATCTTTCAATCGAGATACTAATCACTAAAGATTTCTAAGAATTGGTATCATTTATAAAACCGTTGAAAACATCACTTACACAATAACTTATACTTCAGGTAAAAGGTAAATATTTACCTCGAGGTGTCTAGTTAGGCTTATAGATTAATGCAAAGATGTAGAGTGATATGAACGGAGCATACACAAACATCTACCTTCCCAAGATGGATATAAAAATTCTAGGATTTGTGTTCACTTGGATAGTGGTAGGTAACAACCTACCAAGTCTTTTTTTTTGCAGTGAATAGGTAGCGGATCTAGGGGTTGCAGTTATGGATGATGAAAATGATGAAAGTTCTCCATATTTGGTAGTTTTTGAACTGCACAAAAGACAGTTTGGCTAAGAAATACCAACCACTACTTGTTATCCATATATTGGTAATGAAACAAAATACGGAATATATACATCATAGTTTTAATTTTGTTTCTAATATAGCATTATGATTCTACTTGTTATTTTTTTATTTTCATTTATTCATCTAATTAGTATGATAAATTAATTGGTTTCACCATATTGGCCTTTGGGGTATGACGTTACATAACCTATTTCACATTATCTTGAAGGGTTGTTCATACATACATACATAAAGGTCATTTATCCCTTCCTCCTTTTGGACGGAGAGATGATTTTATGTAATCCATATCTCAATAACAAAGACCTAAAAAAGTTTTATTTCACTCGACTACAATGAAATAACTTGTGCTCTAAAAAATGAGAGAAAAGATTCCTTCTTTTAAAGGACTAGGTTACAATTATTTTGCTGCTCAACTATTTTTACCATGATTAGGTACTTAATGTGTACTCTCAACATTTGAATCAACAAGAGTTTGGAGAGGAAATTCTTATGGAATGATAGTCGACCTAAATTAGAAATAGAAAATAGACATATCAAGAACAATGTATCAAAACTAGTTTAATTTTTAGTATCATAAATATGATTAAGAAAACCTTGGGAGCAATATCATAATGCGTAAAGCTAGTCTTGTTGTTATTCCACAAGTTACTATATGAATAATAATTCTTTTTAATATATAAAATCATCGCCTACATACATATTTATTGTTTTAATACACTTCTCTTATACGTACTTTAACAAATTAATGTTAATTTTGAGAGAAATAGGATAGATGTTTCCCTTTTTGATATGTACCAAACTATGTTGAAGGAATTTTTACAAGAACCATAATAAGAAATGGAAAAGGGTATATATTATAATTTAAATTATTGATGCCTTTTTCAAAGATGAACTAGATTAAAGAAATAGTGAATATATAAGATTGTACCCTTGAGACTTAGAAAGGGGCTTTACAGAAACTCTTATACAAGGGGCCAAGTAGGGATACATGACACATGTCCAAGTAGCAATACATGACACATGTCCAAGTTGGGATATCTGATGCATGACCAATATACAAAAAGAATATTGGGGGGAATACAAAATGGGCCATATGCCATACATATGATAAGGGGGAAGGCATGAGACTAGGCCCATAATAGTCAAGGGAACACTTATACAATATTCAAGCTAGTATAATGGGAAACTTGGTAGGTATCATCAATGTTACTACAATGGGGGGACTCTTCAATTGAGCAAACCTCAACTCTATTGGAATAGAAATGTGAGAACATAATGTACTCCTCAGAGACACTATTTTGATGTCTCTTAACCTAGAAGTAAAACATTGTCACAAACATCCTTTTCTTCACTAGGACTCTAAAGAAAGTAGGAAACATAATACCCATAGTATAAGTCTCCTTGAAATCTTACTTTAGTTCAAATATGAGAGCATGCCCTCTCTGCCTATCCAGGAGTGCATGGTTACCCATCGCTTTTTCTTTGGCCAATGGATGTTGGCTAGGTCCCTATTGAAATCCTTCAAGGAAATCTACATAACTTCAGAGTCTCTTACATGCAAGAGAAGGTGATTATTCAAGACATTGAGAGTATTAAAAAAATAATCTATTGCATCCTTGAGCATGAACGAGCTCCTTTTTCTCCAAATGATATATAGTATTCTAATTCTAACCATATTCCACATGAGGGGGTCAATGAAGGATCTCTCTCTAGGGAGGATTTCCCTCCAGTGCAATGATTTCTACTTCCAGGGAAGCCATAGGGCGTGAAACAATTTCCAATAAATGTTGGCATAGATGCATTCCAAAAAGAGATGTGCAATTGTTTCTTATTGCTTGAAATATGCCTTGGTTATAAAGGATTACCTAAATTCATTAAGTAGTGGATTATTAAACTATTTCATAAGAAAGGTGATAGACGATAGCTCAACAATTCGCATATAATTACCTACATGAACACAATGTATAAGGTTTATTCTAAGGCTGTCACCAATAGAACTAGCCCACATATGTGCAACATTGTCAGAGCTGAGTAGAAATGATTTACCCATGGATGAATTATCATGGAAAATCATGTCTCTTTATGGGTAGAAATCAACCTTTCTAGGTCAAATGGAAAACCCCTTGTGTGCACATTTCTCCATTTGTCATCGGGTAACTTATAGGGACAATAATATTTGGTTCAAGTCAGCTTGTCCACCTCTCGATAGGAATTACTTAAAAATGGGGCATAAGCTCATGAAGGTAAGCATTTCCTACCTCAAGGATATCATTGATGAAGACCAATATCTTAAAATCTTATAGGTTCTTCACTGTGAGAAATGCATTTCATAGAGGGCATACAATATTGTCGAGTGTAAGTGTGACAAAATCGCCTTTCCCAATAAAAGTTCCAAGAACCAAGATGAATTCTAGAAAATTCTAATATCTTCCAAAGGGAAAGAGACTTTGAGAGCAAGGTTCACCACAAAACTAAATAATGTATGGTAGATTCAATGGTCCTGACTTCAGTGGGAATTTAGATTTCCTATTTTGTGGGCCTTTTCCCTTTTTCATAAAGAGGCCACTTTTTGGTGGCTTCTCATGCACCGTGGCATTTGGCATGGAATCAAGCTTAATATACTCGTCAAGAATTGAGAGCCAAAAGTTTTTTGCCCATATAGGCTATTGATAAAGAAGATCATGGAAGAAGCTTTGAAACAAAGTCTTTTTATATTGTTCAGATGTAGCTACCCTCTTGTGCCAAAAGAGTTCAGGAATGTACTCTTTAGCTTTCTTCCTATTGATTAAGACAAACATCTCTTTATTGTATTTTCCAAAATTTTCAGTCCAAAAAATCTTCGAATTGTGAGCTATGTTCCTTAATTCTATTCATTCTAGTATTCTAATCCTATTTCTTAAGTTGACTGCTTCTTCAGTTCTATTGTCATTGATTCCCTTGAATCTAGCATTATGAGCAAATAAGGCCTTCTACTTCTTTTGCTCTTTTATGTGTCGTTTAGCATTTCTAAATAGGATCTAACACTCCCTATATACCATGGTTAGAATTCTTGAATCAATCTGGAACCAAGCACACTTAAATTGTGGGTTGCTAGTCTTGAGATTTGTAATAATCGCATTGCAATAAAATATGAATCTAAGGTTTTCCAAAAAGGCATGAAAAGCCCACTCATTGGCAAGACTAGAAATCCAATCAAAACAATCTAGTTGAGCTGTAGGAAAACATTGGCCCTTTTGGTTATTGGCCCAAGTAGATATCGTACCATGAGAGGTATCATTGAGGTGAAGGGAATGTTGAAGTTGAATCCATTCTCTATTCTCTTGTCCATTGATTATTTGATCATTTTTTTTGTCTGTTTGAAAAGGTGGTAACCACATTGAAATCCCCAATGAGGATGAGTTGAGGGGGAAGGGAACTAAGAGATCTCCAACATCGGCCTCTCCCAACCATCAAATTTGGGGAATAAATTGAAATGATACAAAAATTGTATGGTAAACCTAGTTAGAGTGCAAGCCAACAATTTTTTATGTCTATAATTTGTGTAGAAATAACCTTGGCAAAGGATGGACTGAATCCAATGTAGATCATTTTGAAACTTGTTATGTGGTTGGTATCAAACTAGACAAAATATTGACCAAGAATTCTTGATTTGAGGTGAGCTTATCTCCCTGAAACTTAGAGAAACCTTTACAGTTCTCAACCAGCGTTAGGATAGGTCAAATTTACTAGTCCTTTCTTAATCCTATCTAAACCTTTGATTACGTTGGAAAGTTCATTATGCAACCTATCTTTTTGTTTGTTTCTACAAGCGACAATAGTATCCATGCAGATTGTACCTCCTACATAGTCAACAACTTGGAAGTTGTTCTAGAGATTGTTCTTGCATGTCAACTTCTATGTCTATATGGTTAAGTTGGTAATGTTCTTAACTTCTTCATTGGTTGTTCCTTCCACATTGAGACCACTAAATCGATTATGGTCGACAAAGTTTGTAGTGGGGAGGGGATGGGTCTAGGTATGTTTCTCAAAATTCTTGTTTCTTCTTGTGACCACCTTGAATCCCTCTTCATCCACTTGCTGAGTGGGCTTATTGTCTTGCTTTCTTTGTTTCCTCACGGGGCATTCCTTTTCAGAATGGCCCTACTTATGGCATACAAAGAAAGAGTTTCAGAGATTCTTGTAAACCACCTCTTAGACATGGTCCACACTCCGACTCTTGTCTATTAGCTTCATCTCCATGGCTAGGGTATTTTCTAAATTTTCTGAACGCATTTCTAAGAGAGATATGCAAGAAATCGAAAGGAGGCCTAGGGCCTTTGCAAAGGTGGACAAGAGTCATTTCTTCTAAGAACCTCTTGTTTAGGGTAGCAACACTTTTTTTGTCGGGCAGCTTATCTTCCACACATAATTTGCGTTGAACTGATAGCCCATGTTTACATCTTTTTGGATGCGCTTCTAGTCATTATTAGGGATCATGGTTCTAAAGCCTTCGTCTCTTCTCTATTCCTAGATGGATTCATTGATGTTTTCTCATTGCCTTGAGCGACTCTGAAAGTGCTCGCATTATCATGTCGGTGGGTTACTAAAGCTCCTTTCTTTCATCACTAGAGAGCATAAAAACTCGTTGCTTATGTAGCACAATTAATTGATTGCAAGATAATACAAATCACTCATTTCAACTCAAAGTTGAAGTCCAAGAGAGAAAAAATGGAGTCTTCATTCATGTCAAATTTATAAATCACAAATTGACTTTTTAAACCTTAATTAGTTATTGTAAAGTTTTTTGAAGACCAAGGCCTATTAAAAACAATAAATTTTTTAATATTATTTTTATATTGAAGTTGAACAAACCTTATAAGAGCTTTGTGTATTTATCCAATATAGAGATGGATGAAAAATTCTTCCTTGATCATTTTTTCTATTTCAACTAGAAATGTTTTAATCCCTCTCTAAAAATATGTGAATTCACATAACTCCCAATTATATTTTTGTGAATAGTATCCAATTCTTATTGCACTGTGCTCATCCAATTTGAAGCATCACATGCATCTTGAAAAGTGAGTGGCTTTTCATTAGATATTGTTGCAATAAAGATACATCCACAAAGTCACATGGTGCATCTCAAGAACTTGATCTTCTTCTACCAAGTAAAAAAGCACTCAACTTTCTATCTTGTAATGTTCTTTGTAGCCAATTTGGCATACATTTGCATGTTTGATATAGCATATTCCTCAATAAATAAATCTTCAAAATGTAAATCACAACTAGGCTAAATATCATGCTGAATTTCAGCTATGTGTGGTTGTAAAGTGTGCAAATTATCAACCATATTTGGATGGACATTTTCAGCCATCTTTGGATGGATTTTTGCAGCCACATTTCTCTATACGTTTTGGAAATTTGGAGCCATGTTTGGGTGGAATTTTTTAGCCATTTTTAGTTGAACATTTTCAGCCAATGGCCATTTGAATCTCATTTGGATGACCTACATGGCCATAGTCAAGCACACCACATTGAAACAAAGATATGAGTGCATCAGTATCTTGTGAGCTAATTGTTTGCTGAAATTTACATTCAAGCAAAGTATAAGCTAAAATTTCAGCAAATACTATATCTTGATATACAATAATTTTTTCCATAAATGGATGGCATAAGGGATAACCTTTACTCTCACTAATATATGCAACAAATATACATTTCTCTATCTTGTCATCAAGTTTGTGATGTTATTGTGATGGCACAAGGGCATATTGTTATGAGGAAGGAGATAAGGAAGAGAGCTCACACACACACACTCTCACTCTCAAGGAGAAGCACACACACAGATTGAGGCAAGGAAGAATGATCTTCTTCTTCTTCTTCTATTACATAAAAGGAATGTACAAGAATGACCTAAAAAACAAGAATACAACCAGTGCAATATATAAAGACCAGTACATAAGGAAAAACCTAATGTCTGTGAATGAGTGAGCTGGCAAGAAACAAATGTGCCATTACTCTTGGTAGATAAATCTAATAAAGCTCAATGGAGTATCCCTGACATATATCGGCGTGACCACTATACATGTCAGAGAAACGAAAAACTGGTACGTGTCATCCTGGATCATCACATGTTGAGCTTGATATCTCAACACTCCCCCTCAAGCTCAACGCCATATCCTATAATCCAAGCATCTTCCGAAACTTCTTCAACTTCTCAGCTCCAAGTGCTTTGGTGAAAATATCAGCAACCTGCTCATCTGTTCTCACATAAACAAGATCAATATCACCTGCTAATACCTTCTCTCTGATGAAGTGATAATGTACCTCGATATGCTTTGTTCTAGCATGGAAAACAGGGTTTCGTGCTAACTGTATGCTGCTAAGATTATCACAATAGATAGTGATAGGCTTTTGCACTTCCACACCTAAATCTGCAAGTAACATCTCCAACCATGATGCCTCACATGCTGCCATTGCAGCACCTCTATACTCAGCCTCTGTACTCGACAAAGCAACAGTGGGTTGCTTCTTACTGCTCTATGTAATAGCTGCACCTCCAAGTGAGAAAAGAAAGCCACTAGTAGATCTTCTATCTGGAGTACTACCATCCCAATCTGCATCGGTGTATCCATGAGCTTGCAAATCTACACCAGCTTCATAAAACAATGCATAATCCAAAGTAGCACTCACATAACATAGAGTGCGCCTCAGAGCATCCAAATGTGGCTTCCTGGGAACCTGCATAAACTGACTTTCAAGTCCAACAGTATAACTTAGATCAGGCCTTGTAATTGTGAGATATATGAGACTTCCCACAATTTTCTTGTACATAGTAGCATTTTCCAATGCTTCACCTGATGTAGTATCCAATTTCAAAATCTGATCTAATAGCATAGAAATTGGCTTACAATCAGCCATACCATACTTTTGCAGCATATTCACGGCATATTTCCTTTGCAACATCCATATACCTGTTTCTGTATGTATAAACTCATTGCCTAAGAAATAGCGCAGCACACCAAGATCTTTCATGTTGAATTCCTGCATAAGAAGTTTCTTTACCTCTTTGATGCTTTCTTCATTATCACCACCTACAATCAGGTCATCAACATAAATAGCCACAATAGTGATGCCATCATCAGCCTTCCTTGCATATAGTGAGTGATCTGCATCACACATAGAGAACCCAATGCTGGTTAAGTAATCAGCAATCCTTGCATGCCATGCACGCGGAGCCTGCTTCAGCCCATACAAAGCCTTTTGCAACCTACAAACATATTCTGGATGCTTTGAATCTTCATATCCTTGTGGCTGGTCCATATATACTTCTTCATGTAACTCACCATGTAGGAAAGCATTCCTCACATCCATCTGATGCAAAGTCCATCCTTTTGTTGTAGCTAATGCAACAAGTGTCCTAACAGTAGACATTTTAGCTACAGGGCTGAATGTTTCCTCATAATCAATGCCATATGTCTGTGCATATCCTTTAGCTACCAATCGTGCTTTATACCTGCTTATGCTACCATCAGCATTATGCTTTACCTTGTAAACCCATTTACAGCCTATGGGTTTCTTTCCTTGCGGCAATGGAACCAGCTTCCATGTATCATTTCCATAAAGTGCAGCCATCTCCTCATCCATAGCTTTTTCCCAATCTGCATTACCAATTGCATCTTCAAAACAAGAAGGTTCAGCATCTTGTATTACCTTTGTCATGTAGGCACAATGGCGAGCCATGGAACTATCATATGTCAATCGTTGCACTGAATTACGCATCCTCCCAGATCTTCTTGGTCCTGGGTCACTTCTTCTTGTATCATCTGCATGTGCCCTTCTTACTCCTGGAGTCTTCACAGAGGGCAATCCAAGTTCCTCATCAATACTCTTTTCTGAACCACTTGAATCTCCATCAACATCTTCAAAACCTGCACTTGTTTACTACCAACAGAAAGCTTTTCTTTACCTTTCTTGGATGTATTTGATGAATTTGCTGGACTGAAATTTCCACGCAATCTTCTACTCCATGGATTTGAGTTGGAACTATTGCTTGGTGATGCATCCGGTCCACTCAAAACTTGAGATTCTGCACTAGATTTTTCAGCATTTTCTTTGTCATTTGGTTCAAGATTCAGTCCTTCTTTGGTATCTGCATAGAAGCTTGACATTTCATCAAATACCACATCTCTGCTCACCTTCACCTGCCGTGTGAGTGGGTTATAACATTTGTACCCCTTTTGCTCAAGGGAATATCCAATGAAGACACATTTTTCTGCTTTCGGATCAAGCTTCGTCCTCAACTCATCTGGAACATGTACATATGCAATATAGCCAAAAACTTTCAGATGTGATAAGTTTGGCTTTTTATGTGTAAACTTCTCTTCAGGTGTAACTTGATGTACAGCAGCAGTCGGAGTTCTGTTCATGATGTATACAGCAGTATGCACAGCTTCTGCCCAATAACAATGAGGCATATTCTTCTCAGCCATCAATGCTCTTGCTATTTCTGCAATATGTCTATTTTTGCATTCAGCAACACCATTCTATTGTGGTGTGTACCTGCATGAAAACTGATGCCGAATTCCATGATTTTTTAGAAAACTGTTGAACTCATTTGACATGTATTCACCTCCTCCATCAGATCTTAATGTTTGAATGTACTTTCCTGTCTGCTTTTCCACCATAGCTTTAAAATTCTGGAAGTGAGTGAACACCTCGCTCTTCTCTTTCATGAAATATACCCATACTTTGCGTGTATGATCAATGAAGGTAACATAAAACCTGCAACCGCCCATAGATAAGGTCTTTGCTGGACCCCAAACATCTGTATGTACTACTTCTAGTACATTCTCACTAACATGCTTGTCATGTGGAAATGATGCTCTTGACTGTTTACCAAATTGACATGCTGCACATACCTTTTGCATTTCTGCAACTTTGAAATTTGGTAGTCCATGGACAATCTCCTTTGACTGCATCATTTTCAGCCTTTGCAGGTTTGCATGTCCAATCCGTTTGTGCCATATCTCTATATCTGCAATAACTCCTGCACCTTTTGCAAACATGGCTGCATTCATTTCAGGAATCTTCACATTTAAGGTGAACATCCTACCCACTTTGTTTCCTTTGGCAACCAATCGTCCATCCTGCTTGTACTCTTCTACATATAATCCATCAGCATTGAACCTGACTTGTAATCCCTGGTCAACCATTTGTCCAACAGAAACCAGATTCTTTGTTATATTTGGAGCATGCAACACATCAGCAAGATGTTTTACCTTCCCATCCTCCATAGACAATGCTATGTTTCTTGTATGCTCAATAGGATGCGATGTATCATCACCTGTTTCAACATATCCAGGAACTGGCATTTTCTGCAAACTACTAAACCATTCTACATGACTGGTCATGTGATTTGAAGCACCTGAATCAACATACCAGACATTATCATTCGATTTTGAAACACCAGCAAACATCGTATTCATCATGTGATGTTGAACCATAAACAGCTTCTCAGAATCATCTGCACTTGTGGATGCATAGTTGTTTTGCTGCCTTCTGTTATTTTGATTCTTTAACCTGCAATCACGTTCAAAGTGTCCAGGTTTACCACAATTCTAGCATCCTTTACTATCATTACCTGAATCATTTCTTTGGAAATTTCTACGACCTCTTTGGCTCCCCCTGCCTCGAAACTGTGCTCTTCCTCCTGCAGGATTCTGTTGTTGACCTTGGTCTTGGTTATTGTTTCCTCTTCCACTTCCAAAACCTCTACCTCTGCCTCTTCCTCTGCCAGAGTAGAATACCTGCTCAGAACTGGGCTTTTCCTTGGGAGTTTGAGTCCTCACTAAGATTCTTTTCTTCAATAATCAGCATAGATACCAGATCAGTAAAATTAGGAATATTTTCCCTCGTCTGTATGGAAGTTCTAAACTGCTTATATGCAGCTCCTAAACCACGAAGGCACACTTCCACCTTATCATCATCATCTACATTCACGCCAATAGATGCAAGTGACTCACATATGTCTTTGATTTTAAGAGTGTAGTCACTTACCGACATGCTCTTCTTTTCCAATGTATGCAGCTCGTTCTTGAGTTGCAATTTCCGTGCCTTTGTATTAGTCTCATACAAAGTGACCAAGCTATTCCAAGCCTCTTTTGGAGTCTTGACATCCTGTATGTGTCCAATCATGCTATCCTGTATGCTAACAGATAGCCAATACATTACCTTTCGTGCTCCTTGATTCCATTCCTCATATGCTCTTAACTGTTCTGCAGTCCGATTCCTTTCTGGTAACTGCGGAGCATTTTCATTCTCTCCTTCGATGTACTTCTAGTAGCCATTTCCCATCAAGAAATTCGTCATTCTGAATCTCCAAGCATGGAAGTTGTTCTTGTCCAGCTTATCGCTCATAAGATGACTCATTCCATCTGCGTTTGCCATTTTTGCAACAATTCACAACACTGCAACACACTACAAGCAGCACTTCTGCTTGAACACTGTCGCACTATGACGTGACAGTTTGATCTCAGAAAAACACAGTTTTCGTGTATCAATAGTACACGGAATCGCTTGAAATTCTGGATCTGGAATATATGAGTGTCGCCAAACACAACGCAAGTTACAATTTCTGAAACTGACCTGGTTTTTCTTGTGGGCCCCACCTTGCAGGCTCGAAATGGAGGTTTTCGTAGCAAACGGAGGCCGTTTGTGAAATCGCGTTTTCTCCACGCCTTGCCGCGTAGTCTTCACCGTCGCCTTCTCCACGAGCTCTCTACAACCACGCTGGCTCTGATACCATGTTACGAGGAAGGAGATAAAGAAGAGAGCTCACACCCACACTCTCACTCTCAAGGAGAAGCACACACACAGATTGAGGCAAGGAAGAATGATCTTCTTCTTCTTCTTCTATTACATAAAAGGAATGTACAAGAATGACCTAAAAAACAAGAATACAACCAATGCAATATATAAAGACCAGTACATAAGGAAAAACCTAATGTCCGTGAATGAGTGAGCTGGCAAGAAACAAATGTGCCATTACTCTCGGTAGATAAATCTAATAAAGCTCAATGAAGTATCCCTGACATATACCAGTGTGACCACTATACATGTCAGAGAAACAAAAAACTGGTACGTGTCATCCTGGATCATCACATGTTGAGCTTGATATCTCAACACATATACCAAATGAAAAGATATGCACATATGAGTAACCATTGGCTTCCATTCATTCCAAGCATCATAAGGTGTAGTGTCTCTCAATACATTTGTAGGACAACAGTTCAATACATTGTTTTTTATACATGACGGCTTCCATCCAAAACATATCTAAAAGATGCTTTTCTTTAGCAATACATCAAGCTATTTCAAGAAGTGTTCTATTTTGTGCTTTGCAAGACCATTTCTTTTGAGGTATATATGGCACAATACATTGGTGCAAAATACCTCTTTCATAAAGAAAAGCATTAAATGCATGTGGCATGTTTTCACCGCCATGGTCTATGCAAAGAGTGAGAATCTTGTTTCCACAAAAAGTCTTAAACATAGCTAGAACTACTTTAACGTAAGAGAATACTTCATTCTTATCTTTCATAGGATACACCCAAGTCTGGAATTTTTCATCATGAATGAAGGTAACAAAGCATACATGATTGCCAAAAGATGGAGTCTTGACCATACCACATACATCACTATGAACAACTTGCAAGTTTTATGTAGCATGTGTAGCATCATCTTTGGGAAAAGGAGCATGATGTATTTTTTTCAAGTATACAACCTTCACAAGCATGCGTTTCAATGGAGGCAAGTGTATGTAAACCAATATCCATATCCTTCTTTTGCAAGTAAAGCAAACTCTTGAAGTTCAAATAACCAAAATGACCATGCCATAGCTCCATTTCAACTATAGAAGAAGTATATGTGAGCAAGGCATTTGAGGAAAATATCTTATATATATCCAAGAAATACAATCCATTGCATAAAGTCCTAGATATCACACTAACATCACCCTTGTTGAAATCATGAACCATGCATTTGTTTTCAACAAAATGTATGTAAACTCTAGCACTAGCAATATTAGGAAATATAATCAATTTCTTCTTGATATTGGGTACATATAATGCATTCTTGAAAGTAACAATACGTCTATTTGCAGCCGTAAGAAAAATTTCTCCGAGTCTAGTAATAGGATAAAAAATAATTGTTTGTGCATAGAACATGTCCTTCCGTGCATCTTTCAAAGGCACAATAAAACGTTTGCATGAAGTGAAATGCTTTCAAACACAACTATCAAAAAACCATTCCAAATCAACCTCATTCACAATCATGCATGTAGAATGTGATCATGAATCATAATGAAATGTGACAACACATGCCCAAACATTTTGAGCAACATTAGCTTAATCATTAGATATATTCTTAACAATAGACATGTCAGATTCTTTCTTCTTTTCATTTCACTTGGCAAGCTTTCCACATTCATCCATGGTATGTCTAGCCTTTCCACAATACTTGCATCTCTTCTTCTTTTTCATACCACCATCAGGAGAGGAAGAAGTGGAACAATAAGAGTGAGGCTTTGGTTTTGATAAACCCAAAGCTGAACCATACTTGCTTTTTCCCTTTTTGTGTGATAGCAAGTGCTTGTGTTCCATCAACCAAACCAATTCTATTCACTCTTGATCGATCATCTTGCAAAAGAAGAGACAGGAAATCATCAAAAGTATCAATATTTGGATTTCCTTTTGCAACCAAACAAAGTGTACTAGCAATTCTTTGAAAAGATTTTGACAATCCTTTGAGTAGTGTGGAAATGAGTGATGCATCCAGAATGATCTCATCAATGTTTTCCAATTTCCCTTTCAAGTCCTTGATGAGTGTAACATATATATTCAGTAACTCATTTTCATCCATACATACATCTTGAAGTTCCTTTCTCAAGTAAGAAACTTGTGCCTCATTACACAGTGCATACAAAAAAGCAAGAGTATCCAAGTTTGTCTTGAACTAGTGCATGATGGGATGTGTGGAACAATATGCTGCTTTACAAAAAGGGAAATCAATGCATGAGCTTGAGCATCCTTTCCATCCCATATACTTTGCTCTTGTGTAGATGGAAAAGGATAAGTCACTATAATTGAAGAAGATCTTAAAGCTATGAAAATACTCTTAGTAGTAGAATATCCGACATGTCACTTATCGACATCTACCACTACGTTCCATAGATGCTTTGCAACAAGATCATGCTTCATCACATAACAACACATTGGATACATGGTTGCATTAATCTTATCTTTAGCTTGAAAAATGTAAAAAAAATCATTATTTCTTGCCATTGCACTAAAGAACTCGAAAATAGCAAGATATATCCTTGAACAAAGCTGAAAATGTAGCTCACAAACTATAACTTGGATGAAAAATCTTAGTGCAAGAATGGCTATGAAAGGGGATTTAAACCCTTGAACACTTACTAGAAATGATTTTCGAGTGCTGAGCTTTGTATTTTCTTGCTCTAGAACCAATTTGCATTTTTGAAAGTGCACACAATGATGTCAAGGGAGAATAGATGGTTGAGAAGGAGCTTGAATTGCATTGACAAAGACATGCAATGTCTAGAAGATCTCTCTATGGATAGATGATTTGTAGTATGAGAATGAGTGATGTGAGAGCTATTAGTGAATCCCTAAGTAAAAATTACCACCACATATGATTATATCATGTGTACATAGTTACATGTAGAAAAAACCTCTAACCAGCAAAAGAGTGAAAATTTCCCATGAATAGGGAAATGATTCACATCAAAGCTTCTCAAGGGAAACATAAATGTAACAAAATCGTAGGTTTTTAAGTTCTATCCAAAATGGGAACTTTAAGGGTTTTTCTTTTCTCAACAAGTATTTTGAAAACCTTTTAGAAAGGCATATTATGATTTTATTAGTTTTCAAAGTATCTAAACTAAATGGGATATCCTCACTTTCAAAAGAAAAAAGGACATGATCTAAAGGAAAAGACTTTCACTTCTTCAATATCAATTCCCCTCAGGAACCATTCTTTTTTGAGCTAGTATATAAAGGCCTCACATAGAGGGTGATGACTAAAGATTGATTCAATGGCACACGTCTACTTGATCTCCTCATGAAACGTAACGACTTCAAAATATGAAAGGGACAGCTTTCAAGGATAGATCCCAAAAGATAAATTGAGGTCTTGGAAACAAATCCCAACCTTCCAATATTTCAATTTTTTTGAATAAGAGAAGGGATAACCTTCCTTCCTCTAAAAAAATCAAACCACTTGATAGACACCACTGAAACACCAAGCAACCGGACATAAGAAGATGAGATGGAGAAATCCAAATGCATGCCAAGGCACCACACCAAAAACAATAGAAAAAGATACTATCCCAAAAATAAAGACTCTAGAAAATGCTAGAGGGTGGTAGATATGAGACATTCCCAAGGTATTTTTAGTCAAAGAAGGTCCCCCAAAGGCTCGGAATAAGGACAACCAGAAAAAAATATTACCAACAATGGCGACAAATGAAAACGGATAAACAAAAATTGGTTCCCTTCTTAGAGAGAAGGCATCAATTGTGCAAACTGAAGGAGACGGATAGGCATGAGAGAAAAGTCATTGGTCAAAGTAATCACACAATTCTTAAACTTCCTTCTTGAGGTAGCAAATTCACCGAGAAATCATTGGTAGGTACATGCATTAACTTGGAGTTTACATCTTGATGTCGTTGAATTTGGGGACATGAAATCAAAAACTTGCTATGGATAAATGGGGAACACTTTTTATTGAATACAAGGCCTAACCTCTCCTTCAGTTACTTCAAGGCCAAGATTTTAAACATTGATAATGGATTTTGACAACAACAAAGGCATCTCCCACTGTGAAGATTCCAGGAGTAAGAAGGGCACATGCAGATGATACAAGGAGAAGTGACTCAAGACCAAGAAGATCTGGGAGGATGTAGAATTCAATGCAACGATTGACGTATGACACACCTCTACACACCTAAAGTTCTATACAAGACGGAACAACCATGGGTTAGTTCTTGAGCATAGTGCCGGTGTCTCTTGATAGCATTCAAAGTTTTTTAATGATAAGTGATGCTATATGATTTTTTTGACTCTAAATATCATACATCATTTGAATAAAATTCTATAGTTACGAGATTAATTTCACATTGTTGACTAATGAGGAGACATAATTATCTTGTTATGTTTTATGTATTTTCTTTCTCTAGAAGCATGATAAAATTTATTTCCATAATGAATGAATTTGACGTCTACATAGAATTCATCAACATTAGATCCTCTTAGTTTTCAACCTTCTCTATCTTCACAAATCCCCTTCTTCTTCTATTCATCTTCTTCTCTTCCTTTTCATGATTTTTTTCTGCAATTATAGTTGTTTTTTCCCATTTCCACTTTCTTTTTACATTATATTTTGAATCTACATCTATCTCTAATAGAATTTGATTAAAAGGAATATGCATACTCTTCCATACCCTTTCTAATATTTCTAATATTTTTTCATGGGTGATTAATCAAATTCATAATCATAAAGGATAAAACTTGATCAAAGTGTATAAAATCTTCTCAAACCTAGAAGTAAACGTGTTCTCCACCTTTCTTTCATGTTTCATTAATCCATTCAACTAAATAGACATTAACGAGATGTTACAAAATTATGTGCCAATAGACCATAGTTCACTAAAAAGTTCTTTAATTATCAACGTATTATCTTTGACAAACGTAGTACCAAGGGGTTCTTCCTATTGTTCATCCCATTCCTTAATTGAAGCATTCTAATCTTCGTATAAATACTATACAGCCATCCCAATGTGTCTCAATCTTCCTTTAGTTGATTTGATTAATTTATATGAACTTTCATTACTCATTTAATTTTATGAGATATCAATAAATCTTTTTATCTTTGTTCTCGCGCAAAGCTTTCCTTGATTTTATGTGATTTGGAGTTGCGGTTTTCCTTGAAATGTTTGCTTGGATCTCCTAATCAACTATTATATATTCCTACAAACATCTCCAAAAAGGATAAATAATGATAGTTACATTCACATTGTTCATAAAGACTCTAATCAAGGTTCTGAATTCCAATATTGTACCTACTTTGAGACATTTTTCTTAATCCTTTTTAGATCAAGTACAAAAAATACTATAGCATAACATCTACATGAATTAAGCACAACACAAATGTATGCAAAAAAAAACATACATTATCCACATAAATGGTGCAAAGTATTTATTGGAATTTTGTATGACCAATTGTGTGTAGAGGTCATAGAATGTGCACGTTGTTATGTGGAATTTGGATCTATTTCAACTAGGGGATCCATGCTTGCAAGAAAAAAAAGCTCAAAACAGCCTTAAATTTAAAAAATAGGTATATCTAAATATGCAAAATTTCATTTATTTCAACTAGGAAATTCATTGTGAAAATAAAGTTCAGTTAAAATTTTCTTGAAATGGAAAAAGTAATTACAATCAACATAGCTCTTTGATAGAGAATTGCAATTTTTGGCACATGTTAATACACATAATCTAAATCTACCATGATAGAGATATTCTAGGCTACTTCTTTTCATTACTTCAGTTTCGAGCTTCTTTGAGTGATTTTTTTTCTTTGTACTCTTTGATACCATTAAAAAGATAAGGACATGTCATTTACCACAATCTTGTATTTCTCCAATGCACAAAAGAAGATCTCGCGCTTACAAACACTCCTCTCTAAGACACAAGCTAGAATTTGTGAATACATCAATGAATCTAACATAAAACCTACAACCTCCCATGGATATAGTCTTTGGAGGACCCCAAACGTATGTATGCACTATTGCTAGCACATTCTCACTAACACGCTTCTCTTATGGAACTAATGCTCTAGATTGATTACCAAATTTACATGATTTGCATACCTTCTTCATCTTTGCAGCCTTGAATTGCTATAATCCATTCACAATGTTTTTTGAATGCATCAACTTGGGCCTCTACAAGTTTGCATATCAGATTCATTTGTTCCATATCTGCATGGTAGCAATAACACCTACACCTTTTGCAAAAATGATTGCATTCCCTTTACAAATTTCACATTCAAGAAAAACATATTATCCATTGTGTTCCCTTTGGCAGGCAACCTTCCATTCTTCTTGTACTCTTCTAGAGATAATCGATTACAAGAGTACAAGGAACTACATACAATATTGTTGATGACATGATTGCTCCTATATCGTCTACATTTGTATCCGCATGAGTGGATCTTCATTTTGTATCCACGAGGCACTCCATTTCTAGTTTATTTCCATTTTATATTGTATCTCTTTTGTATTTGGGTACCTTGCCATTTGCTTCTACCATTGTATTCATTCTCCTTTGAGGGGAATTATCCCACATGAGATGTACTTTGTAGAGACCCTCCCAAATCTATGTAAGGAGGGCCTCTCCCCCCATTTGTACTTGGTTAAAAGCTTGAGGAGCCTACTCCATGCTCTTGGCAAGCTCATTTCTAATCTATGTGATTTTACCTATTTCTTGGTCTACTCACTTTGAGTCTCTCAAACTCTTTCTTTTGTGAGTGCACTCTTCTTTTCATTTTGCTTCCATGCATGTACTCTCTACATGGTATCAGAGCATTAGGTAGAGGTCTTGCTGGTGCATTTGGTGTTCATTTTGGTGGTGGTGCTTGACCAGTGGTGGTTTTGCTTCCTCCTCATTGAGAGAGGCTTTTGCCATTAATTTTTCTCTTTATGGCTTCATTTTGCCCATTTGCTCACCCTCCCGCCCTATTTTTCATCTAGTATCCCACCCCTGTTTCCCCATTTTCCCTCCCTCCCACCCTTGATGTTAACAATTTTGGTGATATATGATCAGTCTAATGGTACATTTTGAAGCATTGAGCTTATATCTCACTTATTTCAATCGATCTACACATTACTTTATTGCTCTAGGCGGATTGCACAGTAGTTTACTGAACTCTCCTGGAAAGGAGCAGAATCCAGAAGGTTCAGTCTCGTTTGTGGAAGATTCAGGCCTCACAACACATGTGCTTCTACTCCTTTGCTACCTCGTTGCTCCTCTATTATTTTGTCCTGCTACAATAACTCATCAATAGTCAATTCAGCACATTAGAAAAGTGGTTTATATAGTACATTCTTATTGTGGCTTGTATATTGTAGTGATCCACCTTGTTCAGCTCACATAATTAGATTCATGAAACCTGTTTAGCAACAACAAAAGAGAAATGTGCAGTAATTTTACTAAAAAAATCAAGCATATTTTTGGAGCTGAGGAGCTTTCTAGTGTAACAAGGAGGGACTCGCATGCTTCATCTCTTTGTTTGTGTTTCTTTTTCTTTGAAGAGCATCTCTTCACCTGTGCAATATACAAAAAGGGAGGTTATGGCTAACGCTGACCTGACTCCTTTAGCTTGTCTCTATTAGAGACAAAGAGAGAACAAGCTCTCCCTCTATAGCTGAAATCATGGATATATTGGCAGCCCTCTTCTCAGAGAAAGCGAGAGAAAGATAAATCAGCCCCTCTCCACTCGGTACACCATTTGATCCTTGTCATCCCTCTTCGGGTAGCTCTCTCTGAAAGTCCTGATTATTCATCAAGGGCAATGGCAGTATGAAGAGCTTCTCAAGAATTTTGAAGCAAGCTAGCACCCTTTATATATATATATATATATATATATATATATATATATATATATATATATATATATATATATATATATATATATATAGAGAGAGAGAGAGAGAGAGAGAGAGAGAGAGAGAGAGTCCCTCTCTGTTGACATTGTCCAATGGCCTATAGCAATGCTTGTTTATCTACCATCCTATCTTGGACGACCTCGCCATCTCTCTGATGCAAGCAGAGAGAGAGAGAGAGAGAAAGAAAGAGAGAGAGGGAGAGAGAAAGAGAGAGAAATTGAGAGGGAGAGAGTCAGAACATTGTATCACAACATCTTGTCGAAGAATAGAGACACACAACTTTGATTGTGCACCTAAGCCTCTCTTGGCATAGCACCTCAGCTCTTATTCGGACTGGAGTACCATTGTAGCACACATCACGAGTCGCTTCAACACGGACCAATGTAACATTTGCTTCTCTGTCCATGCAAGCACGGACAAACTTCTTTATAGAGCAAGAACGTGCATCTCTATTAGACACAGAGCGAGAGAGAGAAAATCGTCGTTGTAATCTCCATCTATTGGCAGTAGGTGCTGCTTCACTGAAGATTTTTTGACATAAGAAGCTTCGAGTGGTTGGCTGTTAAGCAACGTGGCTTTCTCAATAGATGATTTGAGTGCCTCATCAATGATGTCACACCTTCTTATGTGACTAGTAGCCTTCAATGCACAACAACATTCTGATTCTTGCATCGCTATATGCAGACCACACAGTCCTTATATGTTTATTGTTGTTGGCCACATTCACTTCCAAGAGCGCTCCATATTCACATAATCTTTAAAATCGAATCTAGTCTTGTTTTTAGCAATACCATCAAAGATGATATCATTCACATTAACTACGTTGACTAGCATATGTATCAACAAGCACATAAATTATTTATCTTTGAAACTCTCGATCGAAACATACATACATTCATACCCATGAGCATCACAATATGAAGGATCCTGTTCTATTCACCTTTTTTTTGGCAGATTTTTGGCATTAAGAAGATACTTACCTAAGCAAACTTACCTCTACTTTTTGCCACCATTGAACATCCTCAATATGGGATTTTTTTATTTCAAACGAGTCTTACCATTTCTCTCAAAATATCATGTGCCACACCCTTAGGCACTAAGTGCCCTCTCTTTGTAATTCAAAAAGATAAAAAAGAGAAGTGTTGTGTGTGAGCCCTAGGAGGCTACTCTAAGCCCGCAAGTGTGCCTTTCTCTACACAACAAGCTACTCTAAGCCCTCCTCTCACATCGACTTGTCTTTCTTGCATTATCTAGCGTAGGGCTATTCTAAGCCCCCGCCCCCCCTCCAAGGTGTCTGCCTCATTTTTTGTGCAAGTGGAGGCCTATGCTAAGCCCTCACCCCTACCCCAACTCAAGTTTTTGAACCCATGCCAAAAGATGAAAGGCTAAATAGCACAAATTACAACCTATGGAAGGATACAATTAGGGCCTATCTCTATACAAACCTGTTGTACGAGGTAGTCGAAGGAACAGAACAAGAGCCTGATAAGGATAGCAATCTAGGAGCCTGGAATATATGGAATGTAAAGGACAAACGAGCATAAGGCCAACTTCTCCTTGCGTGTGATGAATTGACAAAGGATCACATCACTGCATGTAAGACTTCAAAAGAAGCTTGGGATAGTCTCACAAATCTCTATGACGATAAAACACCATCTAAGATTTATATACTAGAGGCCGAGTTTCACAATTTCTCTATATGTCCACAAGACACCATCACAAAAGTGATAGCCTAATTTGAAGATTATCACTACAAGTTAGAACTTTGTGGACACCAAGTTTCAAGTGAGGAAATGGCTACATGATTGCTCAACAAGCTTCCTAGGTCATATGAAACATTTGTAACCACTCTATATAACAGAGGTCAAGTTCTAACTTGAGAAAGGGTCCGTCGACTTTTGCTCCTCCATGAATCACAAGCAAGTCAGTTGCCTCACAAGAGACAACCATCAAGGCTAAAGGACCCTTCCACAAGGGCAAACATGCTAGTCATAATACTATCAATGCACCTAAGCAAGGCTCCAACACTTCATTGAAGAAATTTAGTTGCAAATTTTGTGGAACAACAGGGCACTTGGAAAAATCTTGCTCTAAGAAGAAGCATACATCGAATCCTTCTAGTTCCAAGAACCCATCAAAAACATCTCAACATAGGTCTCACTATTCTAGTGAAGGCCTATTTCTTTCCATAGAGGCCAATGCCCTGGTAACTTCCAATTGTTTTGAGGGATGGATCTTTGATAATGGAGTGACATCGCATATGTTTAAGGATCAGGATTCTTTTCAAGAGATTGGGGACCATACTGGTGAAGTTTACCTCGGCAATAACAAGACCCTACCCATTGAAGGGAAAGGCAAAGTACAAATCACAAATGACCAAGGGGAGTGCAAATATTTATCCAATGTCTTACTTGTTCCTAGCTTGTGCATGAATTTACTATCCGTCAAGGCCATCACCGATCATGATAAAAAAGTTTTATTTGATAACACTTTAGTTAAGGTGATTGACCCTAAAACCAAAGACATCATCACACAAGGCATAGAAGAAAAAGGGCTCTACAAACTCTCTTGATTTCTATCTAAGGAGTCGCTTTCCAGCCTGTGGCATCAAAGGTATGACCACACTTCATATTTACCAAGGATTTCCTCCTCTGAAATAGTTAAAGGATTGCCCAAGATTGGGTAAGTCAATGATGTTTGCCAAGATTGCACCAAGGCAAGCAGCATAGGGATCCTGTTCCCAAGGAGGCTTCCACAAGAGCTAGGAACCCTTTAGCCATCATCCACATGGACCTTTGTGGGCCTATGAATACCCCATCTCTTAGCGGTTCACTCTACTTCTTTGTTTTAGTAGATGACCACTTTTGATACATTTGGGTATATTTTTTGAAGTCAAAGGTAAATACTTTCTCTAAGTTTTGAGAATGGATCAACCAAGTTGAGAATGAATAATCAAAGACAATCAAGACTATTCAATCCGATGGTAGTGGTGAATTTATCAATCACGACTTTCATAATTTCTTAAAATAAAAGGGGATAAAAAGTCAAGTCACTCAAAGATCCGAAGTGTGATGGATATGACAAAAACCATGCTTCACAACAAAGATTTACCCTACAAGTTTTGGGCAGAAGCAGTGCATACTGTCGTGCACATACTCAATGAGGGCTTCACTAGTGCATTGCACAACAAGACACCCTTTGAAGCTTACTATGGAAGAAAGCCTAATGTTAATTACTTTCAAGTATCTGGAAGTGAAGCGTTTATCCATGTACCAAAAGAAGATCGCAACAAGTTATAGTCCAAGTCTAAGAAGCATATATTCATCGGCTATAGTGAACAATCAAAAACATATAGATTGTACGATCTTGAGAACCACTCCATCACAATTTCAAAAGATGTTATCTTTAATGAAGCTTCAAGATACTCAACCAAAGATCCAAATAAAATTCTCAATCCTCCCATCTGCACTTCAGAGGGGGACACAATCTTGTCAAAGCACACGTCAGAGGCAAGTACTACACATCCACCCAAAAGATCACAAAGGCTCATTGAAAAGCAGCAATGAGAACAAAATCATTATGTAAATTATGCATTGATGCATCAAATCCAACAAATCCCAAAGCCATCCAACTACAAAGAAGCTCAAGGCCAACCTGAGTGGGAAGAAGCTATGCAAGTGGAAATGGATGCAATCAAGAAGAACAAGACTTGGACCCTTGTTCATAAGCCCACAAATCATCAAGTCATAGGAGTTAACTAGCTCAATAAAGTTAAGTACAAATCAGAGGGTGCATTAGACAAGTACAAAGCAAGACTTGTAGCCAAAGTATATAAGCAAGAGCATGGCATTGAATATGAAGAAACCTTTGCCCCTACTGCAAGGTTTACTACCATAAGGATCATTCTAGAACTAAGTTCATATTTCAAGTGGCCCATCTACCAAATGGACATCAAAAGTGCTTTTCTCAATGGAGATCTTCAAGGAGAAGTATATGTTGACCAACGTGAAGGTTTCAAGATCAAAGAAAAGGAAGATGAAGTCTACAAGCTTCACACAGCACTTTACAGACTTAAGCAAGCTGCCAAGACCTAGTATGAAAAGATTCACAAGTTCTTTGAAGATAAAGGATTTGAAACAAGTAGTGCCGATGCAAACTTATACATCTATTAGAAGGAGTCCTTAGTGGCCATCATCGTCCTCTATGTAGATGACTTGATCTTGATAGGCTGAGATGAAGAATGCATTCTATTCATCATCACACAGTTTCACCTTGAGTATTCTATGATAAATCTTGGACTACTTCAGTACTTCTTGGGTATGGAAGTTTGGCAAACAAAAGAAGGCATATTCATATCACATAACTACTACTCTGAACTTCTTTCCCATTATAGCATGGACCAATGTTGCTAAGTATATACACCACTTGATCCAAACATCAAGCTCACATTGGAGGATTCATCGTCAATTATGGATGTGCATACTTATCAACAACTTGTTGGATCCTTACTCTACCTTGCCAACACTAGACCACATATTGCCTATGTAGTTGGAATACTTAGTCAATTTACACATCAGCCTCGACACACACATTGGGATGCTGCTTATAGACTACTTCACTACCTTGCCCTCACCTAACATCATGGTATTTGGTACAAAGGGGGTATTGAACTCGTTGGATATTCAGATTCAAGTTGGGCTGGTGATCCTGATTCTCGATGGTCCACTTCAGGGTACATTCTTGATTGGTTTAGGAACTATCTCTTGGGCAAGTAAGAAGGAGCCTATAATTGCTCTATCATCCACCAAGGCCGAGTATCAAGCATCCAACTTTGTAGCATGTAAGGCCATCTAGCTTCAATGTTTATTATCTAACATTGGTGTTTTGCTCGAACGAAGCACATCAAGATCTAGTACCATTTCATCTACGAGAAGCTCGCGTCTTAGGAGATCACTCTAGAGTAGTGTACCTCTCAGGAGAACTTAGTGGACATGTTCACGAAGGCTCTACCTCTAGTTCCACTCCAATGCTTGGTGGACCTCTACAACATTTAGCTGCTCCAAAATGGAGCTATAGAGGGGGTGCTAACGGCATGATTGCTCCTATATCATCTACATTTATATTCAGATGAGTGCACCTCTATTTTGTATTCAGGTGGCAATCCATTTCTAGTTCCTTTCCATTTTATATTGTATCTCTTTTGTATTTGGGTACCTTACCATTTGCTTCTACCGTTGTATTCATTCTCGTTTGAGGGGAATTGTCCCACATGAGATGTACTTTGGAGAGCCGCTCCAAAATCTATATAAGGAGGGCCTTTCCCCCCATTTGTACTTCTTTAGAAGCTTGAGGAGCCTACTCCATGCTCTTGGAAAGCTCATTTCTAATCCATGTGAGTTTACCCATTTCTTGGTCTACTCAATTTGAGTCTCTCACACTCTTTCTTTTGTGAGTACATTCTTTTTTCAGTTTTCTTCCACACATGTACTCTACAAATATGTCCTTAATCAACCATCCATGTGATAAAAACCAAGTTATTTATTATGTTAGGGACATGGGATACATTAGAAAGATGCTTTACCTTCCCATTCATCAACAATTCTATGTTTTCTATATGATCAATACTAGATGTGATGCATCATTACATGTTTCAAAAAATCCAAGAATTGAATATAGTTTACAAAAACCAATAAAAATTGTTTTGCATGGCTATTCATGTGATTTGAATTACTTGAATCGGCATGTTGGAAATAAGAATTCGATTTTGAAACATCAATCGACATTGTTCCATCGTGTGATATTGGACCATAAATAGCTTCTCTGAATCATCTACAGTCATGGACATATTTTTGTTTTGTTCCTTTTCATTGTTTTGATTCTTTAACCTATAATCACATTAAAAGTGGCTATAAACTACAACATATGAAGGGCATACCAAGGTTGTCTATATCGACGATCACGCTTCCGCGTCGGTATGAACATTGAAAATGTTTGAAAAAACACGGAGGCAACACGGACGGTCATTTAATCGTCGGTATACTCGTTGAAAATAAACATTCAATATAAGCATCGAGAACCAACGGTACTGATATGAGCATCGGTATAAACGTTGATATAAGCATCGGTAATTTACTAGAAAGTATTGATGCTTATATCGACATTTATACCGATGCTCATACCAGTGCTCATACTGACACAATGTTTTTAACTGGACCCAAGAGCAAAATTTTGACATTTGCTCGCGTTTTGAACCAAAGTCTGCTACTGTCAAGTTTGTGTGCACAAACTACATTCTGAGCATATTGTGTACACACATCTCTCTCTCTCTCTACACACCTCTCTATTTCTCTAGATCTGAAATTTTGGTAAGTATCGCACATACTGTAGCACCCTTTTATCTTTCTTTGTGTTTTCCCTTCTCTAATTTCTCTTCTATTTAGTTTTGCAGGACCTTTTTGGTGTCAGTTCTTTGGACTTTGATGAAGGACAGCATTAAGTTGACTTTGATGACAACGATTCAAACAATTACATCGATGTACATGATTGTTTTGTTTTTGATTGACATAGAGTGACAAAGAGAGAGAGAGAGAGAGAGGAAAGAAAGAGAGAGATCTAGAGAAACATAAAGAGAGAGAGAGAGAAAGAGAGAGAGAGAAAGACATACACACATACATACATACACACATGCATATCACACACACATGCATATTACACACACATGCACATATACATACACACTCACATATGTATACAAATACATATGTGCATACACACATGCATATGCATACATACATACACACACATATGCATGTACACACACATACATACACACATGCAGATTACATACACATGCACATGCATACATACATACACACACATATCCATAAACACATAAACACACACATGCATATGCATACATACATACACACACATTTGCATGTACACACACAGACACACATACATACATACACACATGCATATTACACACACATGCACATATACATACACACTCACATATGCATACAAAGACATATGTGCATACACACATGCATATGCATGCATACATACACACACATGCATATTACATACACATGCACATGCATACATACATACACACACATATGCATAAACACATAAACACATAAACACACACACATGTATACATACACACATGCATATGCATACATACATACACACACATTTGCATGTACACACACACATACACACAAACATACATACACACATGCACATTACACACACCCACATATACATACACACTCACATATGTATACAGACACATATGTGCATACACACATGCATATGCATACATACGTGTTGGGAAAGATGGATGGACACCTCAAGAAATGAGTTCATACTGCTAATCCCTACTTTGTACCAACCCTATTTTGCTTCAAAGTTGAGTTTGTAGGCCCCTTTAGCTTTCCAATGACACTAAATAAGTGTCTATGTTCTTTGGAGATGATGCTTTAAACCATTTGATCAAAAATATATAAGTTTGCAACTAGTTAGTGACCAAAAAGTTGCTATTTTGGTCTTGACACCTACTAGATGTTATGCCTAGTACTCAGAGTACATTAACAATTAGAAAACTTCCTTCTGAGGGTATGTAACTAACATAGAGAGCTAATGTTTCCAAGTGGAATCACTTAAAATGATTGACAACACACAGAGCAATGTCTTTAGCAAGTAGAAGCTTACCCCTAACTTTTTAGGAACTCTCCAGAGAATGACGAGTGACCACTTAGAGAAAACTTTCTCCCAATTGGCTGAATGAAACCTCTTAAGGCTTGGAAAGCTTGTAGTAGACTTTGAGCTTGTTCCAACAAGCTATAGATCATTGAAAATGATGGAGAGATCACTGAGATATGAGCACGACAATTGCACTGTTCTGAGTAGACATGGACAGAGAAAGAGATGAACTTGATTAATGGGATAATATATTATATGAAAATGTTGTACATGATCATTGGCATGAATATAATGCCCAATTTTGGTGATGAGAGTAGGCTATAATGTAGGCCTTGCAGCTATATCAAATGATCTACAATATGCTAAAAAATGGGGGCTCTATGGCCACACGTTTTCCAAGTACATTTATAGATTTTTTGCCTCCAAGTTTGAATTCAAATTCGAACTTGGCTTTACCTAAAAGTTCTTCTCCAAGTTAGGAGATATTGCATCTAAATGAATTCATAGCTTCATCTCTCCTAACTCCATGAGTTTAGTGGCTTTACAAGATTCTTCCAAGTCATCAAGACTTTTACAAAGGTTTAATGGTAAAAATGATAAGCAATGGTTCATGTGATTCTTCAAGGAGTTGCACATAACTTCTTCCAATGCCTAGAAAAATGTGAAGGCTTGGTATTTGCACCAACAACTCCCCCTCAAGCCAAACATTTGGCTTGGTCTTCCTCATCAATCCTCTTGAATTTCTTGCAATCCAATCATAGCTTTAGACCTATAGAGTTTAGTTCCATCAAGTGCTTTGGTCAATAAGTCTGCACATTGCATATTACTTGATACATATGCAAGTTGAATTTCCTTGCTCAATAGCTTCTCTCTCACATAGTGGTAATGAACCTCTATATGCTTGGTTCTTGCATGATAGATAGGATTTGCTGCAAGATGTAAAGAGCTAGTATTGTCACCAAAAAATCATTGGTGAGCTAGAATGTATTCACAAATCTGAATATAGCAATCTAATCCACATGGAATTGAGTAGCATTGGCTAATCCTCTGTATTCAGCCTCTGTTGAAGATAAAGCAACAGTAGGTTGCTTCATGGAAGACCATGAAATGGGCTTATCACCTGCAAAAGAGAGATAACCTGAGGTGCTTCTCCTGTCATCCTTACAACCTACCCAATCTACATCTGAGTATATCTTGATGTCCAAATCTGAGGTATATGGAAAGTATAAACCTTGATTTTGAGTACCCTTGAGATACTTCAAAATCCTCTTGGCAGCATCCAAGTGAGGTGTTCTAGGTTTGTGTATAAATTGACTTAAGACACTTACTCCATAAGCAATATCAATCCTTGTCAATGTAGCATAGTTTAGGCTTCCTACTATGCTTTGATATCCTGCAATGTCTTCAAGAAAATCACCTTCATGGGCACTTAACTTTTGGTTTACCTCCATAGGAATGCTAGCTATATTTGTTGGAAGTGAGGTAGGCCCTTGGCTCATATCACAGGTCCATGGTTCCATAGGTCCAACATATACAACATAGAATCTAGCAATCTTCAATATTGACAAAACATGAACATACCACAACTTAATCATACAAATGATGAGACAAAGATAGAGAAAGAATAGACGACATGTGTAAGGTGTTACGTAAGCCATCGCTTACTCATAGTATCATATATACCAATGTTCAATGTACAATGTGGGAGCGAAACTCTCAACCACTCTATGTGATGCGAAATAGATGAATGAGTGAATGTACAAATGTAACAAACATATTCAGATGTATGGGCAGTAATCTGAATATACATGAGATGTGTGACCTTATAGGTTATAGAAGAGTGAATATGAGTGACTGAAAGAGGAAGGATCAGTGTGAAACTGAGAATCAACAAACCCTCATCTAACCTTAGGCTATGGAAGACCCTAAGTTAGATACATGTGTGAAAAGATCACATACGTAAAAAGTAGCAAGGAATGCTAACAAGTTTGTTGCCGGAAATCCTCAAACTCATGTGAACACACCTTCTCAAAAACCTCATCCAAATATGCATAAAGCATATATGTAGTGTTTCTCTTGTACCTATGCTGAATAGGACTCCTCCTGATATGAACGCTACTACCTCCATAAAATTCAAGTAGTACTTGTGTGCATAAAGAGAATATGTACCTGAATACTTAACATAAGATGCAAATCTTATGTTAAACACCATCCAATGTCTTTGACGTAGCCCGACATCCTCTTGTAGAAGATAATCTTCAACTACAACATGTAGACGGCCAATCCTCACCATCAAGCTGCTAATGACCAAGTCTTCTTGCCATGAACAAGAGATAACCTCCTCTCTATGAGCTAGAGTGTGAGCACACCCTTCATCTGCTCCAAGAAGAATCACCAAGAAGAACTCCATAGCTGCTCCTCAACATGCTTCAAGTTAGCACCATGGCTGCCCCATGTGCTAGAAGAAACACCACCTCTATTGAGGTCCAAGCTCCAAGCTTGTGTTGAATACTAGGTGAAGGATGATTTAAACAATGAGCTTGGTCTTCTTATATAGGATGTTCTCACCTTGAAAAGCTCCATCAAGAAAACAATGTCGCTCCTAATAAAGCATAACTCGATCGCTATTTTCATCGTGAGAATAAAATCACTTCGCCGTCCGCTTTCGCTACCCAAAAAGCATGACAAAAGCTTTATCACGTTTCGCGCTGCTGGAGTCGGGAATTGAACCCAGAGGGATTGCATGAGAGTGATTTTGCCTAGCCACGCTACCCAATGTGAATCTCTTGTAGAGGACTAAGGAGAACATCTATACATGCTATTACTTCTTGAGTAAAATGGACCAACTTCGACCAATAGGAACATTGTTTTCCAACAATCCCCCCTCCAATGTCATATTGGTACAATCTGGACTGGATCTGCAATCTGTCACAAACTGCAAATTATCACAATCTTCAAGCTTATACTCCCGCACTTCAGAACTTGTTCTTCAAAAGTCTTCTTCAAAACGAATTTGACTTTCCTTCAAAAAACCTGAACTTGTTGGATATGAACCATAATACTTAAGGAAATATGCAAACTAGATATCCAATAGTGTACACATCAAGCAATCACTGCTTGACAACAAATATAGCATGAACTGAACCTGATATCTCCTGTTTTCAAAAACCTGAAAACATACACTTGGATCCATATACTTGCATTTACCTTACAAAAAGGTTTCTCAACGTACTTCTGCTGCGTCATATAAATACACTAAACAAAATCAGGAACTGAATCCTAGAACCTGTGACTGACAACTCACAACTTAGTGTATTATGAACACTGCTGGTTCATCTCTGACTGTACTCAAGTCAAATCAACTCAACTCAATTGAAATCAACTGAAATCAACTGAAATATGAGTCAAAAAATCTATGATGTTATCATGTCTTCATCCTTTAAATCCTTCATACCTCTTTCCTTCAGAACTTGGTATAAACATATATGTGCACACTTCTGAAATATACCTTTCTGAAATATCAAGCTTCTCTTCAATAGAACTCTGGAACCTTCTCCTGAACAGGAACATCCTAACAGGAACTTTCTCCAAATATTCTTCTTCTTCCTTCTTCTTTCAAAGCTGGAATATAAAGAGAACTTGACAAAGGAAATATAGGAATACCTGAAATAGGAATACATGTAGGTATGGCTCTACATTCTTTTATATATGGTTGAAAATAAGTCTTCATGTTTCATCACCCCCTGGATGATTTAACACTAGTATCTAGTATTCTTCAAATTATATCAGACTTTATGAAATCTTGGACGTCCTTCTTCATAAATCTGATCTTCAGTGATCAATACCTGTATCTGAAACAAAATCTTTGAACCCTTTTTATTAGCACTATACACATGCCAATAGCTTTCCATGTCATTCCTCAGCTTTCCAAATTGTAGAATAAGGTTAGCTGATCCTAACATAACAAAACCTTGCTGAAAGCATTTTAGGATTCATAACCTTCTGTAACATAACAAGTATCTTCTATCTTTCTACAAGACAAATCTGATAGAACCGGAATCTTTGACTTACTTCTTCCAATGTTAAGAATCTTCATAAACAAAGGATAGACAACTGAATCATAAATACTCAAGATCATACAAGATCTATTCAAGATCAATGATCTCTTCTGTGTAGAATCTGCTCTTATCAAACCTTCATGACTGAATGTTTGATTTATTACCTGAATGTCTCTAAGTGTCCATGCTTCTCAAAAAGTTGTAAAACTTTTCTTCAAACAAATCCTTCCCAAGAATTTGCACATCCTACTTGAAACATAAGTGGACAAACTTCTCACTTTGAGAACTCCAAAAGCCGCAAGTTGATACTTCATAACTTTTCATATTTTACCCGGTTGAAATGTGATAGTACCTGCTTGACTTTCTTTTGGCTAACTCCACTTCTTAATCAAGTGATAGGATTTAATGGAACACCTTTTTGAATACAAACATGTATCCAAAAGTCTAGAAAATCATAAAAAGTAGATTCTTCAATTGACTGGTACATCAACAAGACTAAATTTTCTGAAGTTTTCTGAAAATACTGAATATGAGGTAACCTTTTCCAAACATAAAACCTCAACCCAAGTCTTCAACATCTCTTACAAAAAACTCTTTTACCTCAAGAGTTAGATAAAGAAGAAATATACTTCTTTGCAACTTGTCATATACCAAGTAGCTCTGTATTGACACTCCAAGAATTCTTTGAGGGAACATATAAGCTGCCTTCTTAAAAGCTTCAACTAAAACATAACTCATATACATATGAGTCAAAAAATATACTTGCTGCTTTTCTTTCTCTCAATGCAATTCTTTGTCAAATCTACTAAATCATGACCAAGTGTAATGCAAAACAAGAAACTGCTTCTTCTTTAAACAAGATGTTCTCGTAGACTTGTCTTTGGGTGTAGAGGATAAAATAGGAAAAGTATATGGAAAATATATGAGAAAAGGAAGCCTTAATTTTCTTTTGTAAATGATGGACTTTCTTTTTCTACATCTTTCTTCCACCTGATGATGTCAACATCTTCAAACTTCTCTTCCATACCTTTTGTTCTCTTCATCTTGAAGTAGCAAATACTCTTGACTTCTTCAAATGAAATCTTTTCTCTTCCTCTAATGCTAAGAGTAACAGATAAAACAAACATGGTATACAAATGGAAGTGAATCATGTTTTATCATCTCCTCATATCTCTGAATCAAAATTCTGTTTCAAATGTCTGAGACGACTAAATTCACCAATTGTTGTCTGAATGATGAATTACCCTTCTAGAGTTACCTTCTCTAGATACATTTGTACCTTGATATCCAACCAACTTACAACAGAAAATTGGCTGAAAACAAAAAAAACTCATCCCGTCTTCACATTTGTCTTCTTAGATGAACTTTCTTTCCATGAAAGAGATCTCTCAAAACTCTCTAGAAAAACGTCTAGATACCTGTTTTGATGTAGCCTTTAACTTTCAAATCTCTTCATAACTGCTCTTCTAAGATATGACCTGCAAATGATAATCTGATAGTAGAAAGTGATACCTGTGATTTGATGTTGATCTAATTTCTTCATCTCATCATTTGTATGATTAAGTTGTGGTATGTTCATGTTTTGTCAATATTGAAGATTGCTAGATTCTATGTTGTATATGCTGGACCTATGGAACCATGGACCTGTGATATGAGCCAAGGGCCTACCTCACTTCCAACATTTGGTATCAAAGCACTAAGGTTTTGGTTTCAAAGCTTTAGGACTTTGGCATCAATGCATTAAGGCTCATTCAGATTCCCAGGTTTTCTAGAATTCCAGGTTTACAACATATGATTTAAGAGCATCTTCTAACATTTGACATTTGACATACACACTTAATCTAGATGAGTAGAGATTTAAGAATTAGACAATTCAGTTACATGTGTATTCATCAGTGTGGAGTATGAAGTTGACGATCTGTTAGAAGCCGAATATTTTTGGAAGAGTATGCAAATACTTTTTCAATGTACAATGTGGGAGAAAAACTCTCAACCACTCTATGTGATGAGAAATAGATGAATGAGTGAATGTACAAATGTAACAAACATATTCAGATGTATGGGCAGTAATCTGAATATACATGAGATGTGTGACCTTATAGGTTATAGAAGAGTGAATATGAGTGACTGAAAGAGGAAGGATCAATGTGAAACTGATAATCACAAACCCTCATCTAACCTTAGGCTATGGAAGACCCTAAGTTAGATACATGTGTGAAAAGATCACATACTTAAAAAGTAGCAAGGAATGCTAACACGTTTGTTGCCGGAAATCCTCAAACTCATGTGAACACACCTTCTCAAACACCTCATCCAAATATGCATAAAGCATATACGTAGTGTTTCTCTTGTACCTATGCTGAATAGGACTCCTCTTGATATGAACGCTATTGCCTCCATAAAATTCAAGTAGTACTTGTGTGCATAAAGAGAATATGTACCTGAATACTTAACATAAGATGCAAATCTTATGTTAAACACCATCCAATGTCTTTGACGTAGCCCGACATCCTCTTGTAGAAGATAATCTTCAACTACAACATGTAGACGGCCGATCCTCACCATCAAGCTGCTAATGACCAAGTCTTCTTGCCATGAACAAGAGATAACCTCCTCTCCATGAGCTAGAGTGTGAGCATACCCTTCATCTTCTCCAAGAAGAATCACCAAGAAGAAATCCATAGCTGCTCCTCAACATGCTTCAAGCTAGCACCATGGCTGCCCCATGTGCTAGAAGAAACACCACCTCTATTGAGGTCCAAGCTCCAAGCTTGTGTTGAATACTAGGTGAAGGATGATTTAAACAATGAGCTTGGTCTTCTTATATAGGATGTTTTCACCTTGAAAAGCTTCACCAAAAAAACAACGTCGCTCCTAATAAAGCATAACTCGATCGCTATTTTCATCATGAGAATAAAATCACTTCGCCGTCCGCTTTCGCTACCCAAAAAGCATGACAAAAGCTTTATCGCGTTTTGCGCTGCTGGAGTCGGGAATTGAACCCAAACAGATTGCATGAGAGTGATTTAGCCTAGCCACACTGCCCAACGTGAGTCTCTTGTAGACGACTAAGGAGAACATCTATACATGCTATTACTTCTTGAGTAATATGTACCAACTTTGACCAATAGGAACATTGTTTTCCAACAATCTTGGCATTCTCCAAGTGAAACTTCTTCAACATATCCTGCACATACATTCTTTGAGTAATATAAATTCCATAATTAGTGTAGACCAATTCAAGTCCAAGAAAATTACTTTAGTGATCCTAGATCACTCATTTTGAACTCCTGCATCATTTGATTCTTGATGTGCTTGATGCCATTGGCATTACTACCTGTAAGTATGATATCATCAACATACACACATAGGTATATCGCTTCTGAATTACTTCTCTTGACAAATAGAGAAATACTTGCTTTGCTCATGATAAATCCTTGATCTTGAAGCTATGTGGTCAACCTATGGTTCCATGTCCTAGGTGCCTGCTTCAATCCATAAAGAGCTTTGTTTAGTTTGCATACATATGTTACCTTGCTTGGGTCCTCATAGCAAGGAGGTTGAGCCATGGAAACCTCCTCTGAAATCCAACCATTAAGGAAAGCATTTTTTACATCCAATTGGTACATATTCTAATTGCTTGATGCAGCCACACTTATCAATAGCCTGATGGTTGGCATTTTCACCACAGGTGATAATGTCTCTTCATAATCAACTCCTTGGGTTTGTGAAAAACTCTTAGCCACAAGTCTAGCTTTATACCTGTTTATGGATCCATTTGAGTTTCTCTTGACTTTGTAGATCCATCTAGAACCAATTACCTTCATTGATTCCTTCTTTGGCACTCCCAAGTATCATTCTCCTTGAGTGCTTCTATTTCTTCATCCATAGCTTCCTTCCATTCTACCTTGGCTTTTGCCTCTTCATATGAAGTAGGTTGCTCACATGCTAAATCCTTAGCAAGATAAATAGAATGCTTAGTTACTAAGGAAGTTTCATACCCATATTTGATTGGCTTCTTGCTCTCCCTTTGTGATCTTCTAATTTCTTGGTTGGATGATTCAGGTATGTCTTCCAACCTCTTCATCTTGACCTTTCCCTTGGATTTCCATGCTTTGAACTGATCCAAATTGATGGTGTCCTCATCATCTGATTTGATGTCTTCAATATGATTTGGTTCCTCCTTGGTGATGCTTGGAAACTCCTCTTCCAAGTCATATGGTAGTTTAACCTTCTTGCATTCACTTTCAGATCAAGAGTCATTCTCATCATACACAACATCTCTACTCACCATAAAACCTTTGTTGGATGGATTATAAAACCTTTACCCTTTCTGATTAAATCATACCCTATGAAGATGCACTTCTCTGCCTTAGAATCTAGCTTACCTCTGATCTGAGATGGGATATGCATATAAGCAACACATCCAAAGATCCTACAATGTTCAAGTGATGGAATCCTACCATTCCATGCTCCATATGGGGTCATCCCATCAAGTGATTTGGATGGCAACCTGTTAATGAGATAAGTGGCAGTAGATTCACTCTCTGCCCAAAAATAATTAGGTAACCTTTTTTCATTTAGCATTGACCTAGCTGTTTCAACAATCAACCTATTTCTCCTCTCTATCACCCCATTTTGCTCAGGGGTATACCTTGTTGTGATTTCCCTTTTGATTCCTCTATCCTACAAGAATGCATCAAATTCATTTGAGAAGCACTCACCTCCTCTATCTGACCTTAGTCTTTTTAGACTTCTTCCCATTTGATTTTCCACAAGTGCAAGATGCTTTTAAAGCAACTGAACACTTCATCTTTGTGCTTCATAAGATACAAGATAGTCTACCTACTGAAATCATCAATGAAAGATACATAATACCTTGAGCCAGAAATTGAAGGATCTTTACTCGGTCCCCACACATCTATGTGAACAAGCTCCAAGTAATCCTCATGCATGTAGCCTTTCTTTGAGAAGGGTAACCTGTGAGATTTACCAAATTGACATGCACCACATTTATAGATCATGTGTTGCTTGGATACGTTGGGTATCCCAAGCACACATTGATCTCTACATATTTTTTTTAAGGTTCTCTTACCAATATGCCCTAATCTTTTATGCCAAATCTCAAGCTCTGATAATGTTTGATCCTTGTAATCATAAAGTGCAATATTCCTTGTATCCTCAATTTCAAATGTAAATAGTCTACCTGTCTTTTCTCCCTTGGCTATTCTCTTGAATCCATGTTGGGGATGCTCCACAAATTCTCCATATTTGTTGAACCTAATCTACAAACCTTTTTCCACAATCTGTCCAACACTCATCAAATTCTTGGTGATTGTAGGTACATATAGAACCCTCCTCAACAGATTTCTATTCCCATCAGAGGTTTTAACATTTCCTACCTTGACCACTAAATGATTGGTGTCATATCCTGTTTGTACTTGGTGCTTTCGCTTGGGTTCCTCAAGGTCAGAGAGAAGAACTACATTTCTTGCCACATGGTTTGAACATCCTCAGTCAATGTAGAAGAGGTGTTCATCATTCATACCTTGCTTTGAAGTCATGTTCATAATCAAAAGTGAATCCTCTTGATCCTCTCTGTAATTTTTGTAGTCTTTCCTTGATTTGTAGCCTCCTTGGTAGTTATTTTTGTAATTGTTGTTGTAGTTGTTGTTGTAGCTTTGAGTATGATTGAATCTTCCTCTTGATTGTGAGTAGCCACCTCTTTGATATCCTCTTCCTCTCTAATTCTTGTAGTTCCTATAGCACTCATCTGTAGTATGATTAGACAACCCACATATGTTGCATGGGGAAGAGTTGAAGGGTCTCCCCCTACCTTGGCTACCTCCTCTGCCCCTACCTCTTGAGTTCCTACCTCTTCCTGCATAGTTAGCTTGAGAGGTGATACCTTCATCTTCAACATTTTTGCTTTTCCCTTTCTCTTTAGACTTGCCTTTATCTGTGTATAGGGCAGAAGAGTTATTACCTCTAGATGAGTCTCCATTTTTATTGAGCTTGGCTTTAGTGGTAAAGAGTTGCCCCATGAGTGTGGTAAGATCTGGAATTTGCATGTTCATGTACAAATCCATGGTAGTTGTGAAGCTTTCCCATTTGTCATTTGTCTTGATGCCATTGATCACTTGTCTCACAATTTGCTCCTCTTCAATGTCCTCTCCTATGCTTGCCAATTGATCAGCTACATCTTTGACTTTGGTCACATATTCTTAAATGCTTTGCTTGGGTTGCTTCTTTTGTGTGGTAAACTCAATCCACAATTGGTTCTTTCTTGGTCTTGTATTGGAAGAAAAATATGATGACAATGTATCCCAAGTCTCTTGGGATGTTTTACAGCTCCTAATATGTGGAAGAAGGAAGTCAGAGATAGAGTTAAGAAGATATGACCTTGCTAATGCATCTTTGGCACACCATGAGTTGAGTCTTTCAAGCTCCTCTCTTGTAGGTTGTCCTTTGCTCCTGAAAAAGGGCATCTCCTCATCTCTTGATATGTATCCATAGAGACTCCTTCATTGTAAGTATGTCTTCATCCTCAAAGACCATGCTTGGTAGTTGTTCCTGTCCAATTTATCAATAAAGGAAGAGAAACCATCTCCCATTTTACCTCAAATTATTCTGATACCATTGTTGGGAAAGATGGATGGAGACCTTAGAATGAGTTGGTACTACTAATACCTGCTTTGTACTAGCCCTATTTTGCTTCAGAGTTGAGTTCTAGGCCCCTTTAGCTTTCCATTGACACTAAATAAGTGTTTATGTGCTTTGGTGATGATGCTTCAAACAATTTGATAAAAAACAGATAAGTTTGCAACTACCTAGTGACTAAAAGGTTGTTATTTTGGTCTTGACACGTGTTTGATTCTAAGGCTCGAACTTAAGTTCGAGCCTCTTTTTTCTTTTGCACATAAGACACAACAATCCTAAATTTATTATGGGTGGAAAAGCTGAGAGGCCTCATATCATGTGATCCAATAATCCCAAACTTGATATGGTGGAACTAAGAAAACTGACAAAGGTCGAATTGGAACCAAAAATCCTTAGCTTGATATGGCTTGAAAAGCTAAGAGGCTCGAACTTAAGTTCGAGCCTCCCTGTTCTTGATATGGTTGAAAAAGCTGAGAGACTCATATCGTATAAGAGGTTCGAAGCTCCTAAAATTGAATTGATTCTAAGGCTCGCACTTAAGTTGGAGCCTCTTTGTTCTTTTGCACATAAGACACAACAATCCTAAATTTAATATGGGTGGAGAAGCTGAGAGGCTCATATCATGTGAGCCAACAATCCTAAATTTGATATGGTTGGAAAAGCTGAGAGAGTCGAACTAAGGTTTGAGACCCCATAATTGAATTGATCCTAAGACTCGAACTTAAGTTCGAGCCTGTTCATTCTTTCACACATAAAATGCTGTTCAATCATGTGACCCAAAGGCTCGAACTTAAGTTCGAGCCTGTTCGTTCTTTTGCACATAAAACGCTGTTCAATCATGTGACAGTTGATATGATTCAAAGGCTCAAACTGAATTTCGAACTTGGTATTAAGGAACTTGATATAATTTATAGGTTCGACCCTGAAAGGATTGAGCTTGATGACGCAATATCAAATTCAGAGGCTCGAACTCTCATATCATATGAATAAACAATCCCAAACTTAGGCTGAAACTGAAGAGGCTCGAACTTAACTTCAAGCAACATACCAAGTGAACCAACAATCTTAAGCTTGATATGGCTGGAAAAGCTAAGAGGTTATTCAATTCGTTTTGAGGCCGAATTGATCCGACGGCTCGAACTTACGTTCGAGTCTGTTTGTTCTTTTCAACAATCCTACGCCACTTAAGTTCGAGCCATCGAAATTCAATTGATCTTGAGGCTCAAACTTAAGTTCGAGCCTGTTTGTTCTTTTGCACATAACACACAATTCAATCATGTGACCCAACAATCTTAAACTTGATATGGTTGGAAAAGCTCAGAGGCTCTAACTCCTCTTTGTTCTTTTGCTCATATCATGTGACCAAACAATCCTAAACTTGATATGGTTGGAAAAGCTCAGAGGCTCGAACTTAAGTTCGAGCCTCTTTGTTATTTTGCTCATATCATGTGATCCAACAATCCTAAACTTGATATGGTTGAAAAGCTCAGAGGCTCATATCATATGATTCAACAATCCTAAACTTGATATGGTTGGAAAAGCTCAGAGGCTCGAACTTAAGTTCGAGCCTCTTTGTTCTTTCGCACATAAGACACAACAATCCTAAACTTGATATGGCTGGAAAAGCTGAGGCTCATATAATGTGATCCAACAATCCTAAACTTGATATGGTTGGAAAAGCTCAGAGGCTCGAACTTAACTTCGAGCCTCTTTGTTCTTTTGCACATAAGACACAACAATCCTAAACTTGATATGGTTGGAAAAGCTGAGGCTCATATCATGTGATCCAACAAATCCTGAACTTGATATGGTTGGAAAAGCTCTTAAGTTCGAGCCTCTTTGTTCTTTTGCACATAAGACACAACAATCCTAAACTTGATATGGTTGGAAAAGGTGAGAGGTTCGAACTTAAGTTCGAGCCTCTTTGTTCTTTTGCTCATATCATGTGATCCAACAATCCTGACTTGATATGGTTGGAAAAAGCTGAGAGGCTCGAACTCCTCTTTGTTATTTTGCTCATATCATGTGACCCAACAATCCTATAACACACAACAATCCTAAACTTGATATGGTTGGAAAAGCTGAGAGGCTCTAACTCCTCTTTGATCTTTTGCTCATATCATGTGACCAAACAATCCTAAACTTGATATGGTTGGAAAAGCTTAGAGGCTCGAACTTAAGTTCGAGCCTCTTTGTTCATTTGCTCATATCATGTGATCCAACAATCCTAAACTTGATATGGTTGGAAAAGCTCAGAGGCTCATATCATATGATCCAACAATCCTAAACTTGATATGGTTGGAAAAGCTTAGAGGCTCGAACTTAAGTTCGAGCCTCTTTGTTCTTTTGCACATAAGACACAACAATCCTAAACTTGATATGGCTGGAAAAGCTGAGGCTCATATCATGTGATCCAACAATCCTAAACTTGATATGGTTGGAAAAGCTGAGAGGCTCGAACTTAACTTCGAGCCTCTTTGTTCTTTTGCATATAAGACACAACAATCCTAAACTTGATATGGCTGGAAAAGCTGAGGCTCATATCATGTGATCCAACAAATCCTGAACTTGATATGGTTGGAAAAGCTTAGAGGCTCGAACTTAAGTTCGAGCCTCTTTGTTCTTTTGCACATAAGACACAACAATCCTAAACTTGATATTGTTGGAAAAGCTGAGAGGCTCGAACTTAAGTTTGAGCCTCTTGGTTCTTTTGCTCATATCATGTGATCCAACAATTCTAAACTTGATATGGTTGCAAAAGCTCAGAGGCTCGAACTTAAATTCGAGCCTCTTTGTTCTTTTGCACCTAACACACAACAATCCTAAACTTGACATGGCTGGAAAAGCTGAGGCTTATATCATGTGATCCAACAATGCTAAACTTGATATGGTTGGAAAAGCTCAGAGGTTCGAACTTAAGTTCGAGCCTCTTTGTTCTTTTGCACATAAGACACAAGATATGACTCACGGGCTCCAAATTGAAGGTAGGCTAAATCTCTCTTGATCCAAGTTGGAATGAAATTCAAACTGAAGTTCATAGTTTGAATTTCAATCCTATCTGATTTAAAAACTTAAGTTTGGGTTTCTCAAACTGAAGGTTAATCCTCTCTAATTCTCAAATTTAAGTTCGAGCTTGTTAGAATCCAACTTGAATAGATTTAGTTCAAGCTTTTCAAACTACACATTGAATAGAGGTTCAAACTTAAGTTCAAACCTCTGTGACTCTACATTCAACAGACATCCAATTTTAAACTCCAACTTGAATCGACATCCAAACCTAAGTTTCACCTTCAATTAGTTCTTTTGGATGTAAGAGAGTATTCAATGTAATAGGCTCGACCTTAAGTTCGAGCGTGTTTTATTAAAATTTCAAAATAGATTCAAGTTAAAAATACTATCTTGTTTGCTGGAAAAGCTTAGAGGCTCAAACTTAAGTTTGAGCCTTATTTGTAAGTAAACAAACTGAGAGTTGACATGATTCAAAGCAGTCGGAGCCTCATATTATGTGACACAACATAAAATTCATGGGCTCGAACTTAAGTTCGAGTCTCATATCATGTGAAGACTCAAACTTGATATGATTCTAAAGGTGTGAACTTAAGTTTGAGCCTCTTAGCTCTTTTGGATTCATGAGTTAAGAGGCTCGAACTTAAGTTCTAGCAACTTTTGGAAAAGCTGAAAAAGTTTGAGCTTCATAACTCAACTCATAAGTTTGAGAGGCTTAGCTTTTGTAGATGCAAGAAGATTTGAGTTAAAAATATTAGTGTTTTTACCAAAAAACTTCAGAGGCTCGAACTTAAGTTGAAGCCTGTTTTTGCCAAATTGAGAGGCTTGAACTTAAGTTGGAGCCTCATATCATGTGACCCAACAATTCCAAACTTGATATGACTCACGGGCTCCAAATTGAATATAGGCTCATACTCTCTTGATCCAAGTTGAAATGAAATTCAAACTAAAGTTCATAGTTTGAATTTCAATCCTATCTGATTTACAAACTTAAGTTTGGGTTTCTCAAACTGAAGTTTCATCCTCTCTAATTCTCAAAATTAAGTTCGAGCTTGTTATATTCCAACTTGAATAGGTTTAGTTCGAGCCCTTCAAACTGCACATTGAATAGAGGTTCACACTTAAGTTCAAACCTCTGCGACTCTACGTTCAACAGACATTCAATTTTAAATTCCACCTTGAATCGACTCACACTCGAACTTAAGTTTGAGCCTCATTTGTAACTAAATAAACTGAGACTTCACATGATTCAAAGCAGTCCGAGCCTCATATTATGTGACACAACATAAAATTCATGGCCGACTCTACATTCAACAGACGTTCAATTTTAAACTCCAACTTGAATCGACATCCAAACCTAAGTTTCACCTTCAGTTAGTTTTTTTGGATGTAAGAGACTATCCACCGTAATAGGCTCAAACTTAAGTTCGAGCATCTTTTATTAAAATTTCAAAATAGATTCAAGTTAAAAATACTATCATGTTTGCTGGAAAAGCTTAGAGGCTCGAACTTAAGTTCGAGCCTCTTTTGTAACTAAACAAACTAAGAGTTGACATGATTCAAAGCAGTCGAAGCATTATATTATGTGACGCAACCTAAAATTCATGGGCTCGAACTTAAGTTCGAGTCTCATATCAAGTGAAGACTCAAACTTGATATGATTCTAAAGGTGTGAACTTAAGTTCAAGCCTCTTAGCTCTTTTGGATTCATGAGTTAAGAGGCTTGAACTTAAGTTCTACCAGCTTTTGGAAAAGCTGAAAAAGTCTGAGCTTCATAACTCAACTCATAAGATTCAGAGGCTTAGCTTTTGTAGATGCAAGAAGATTTGAGTTAAAAATATTAGTGTTTTTACTAGAAACTTTAGAGGCTCGAACTTAAGTTGAAGCTTGTTTTTGCCAAAAAACTTTAGAGGCTCGAACTTAAGTTCGAGCCTCATATCATGTGAGCCAACAATTCCAAACTTGATATAACTCACGGCTCCAAATTGAATATAGGCTCAAACTCTCTCGATCCAAGTTGAAATGAAATTCAAACTGAAGTTCATAGTTTGAATTTCAATCCTGTCTTATTTACAAACTTAAGTTTGGGTTTCTCAAACTGAAGTTTAATCCTCTCTAATTATCAAAATGAAGTTCGAGCTTGTTAGATTCCCACTTGAATAGGTTTAGTTCAAGCCCCTCAAACTGCACATTGAATAGAGGTTCAAACTTAAGTTCAAACCTCTGCGACTCTACGTTCAACAGACATTCAATTTTAAACTCCAACTTGAATCGACATCCAAACCTAAGTTACACCTTCAGTTAGTTCTTTTGGATGTAAGAGAGTATTCAATGTAATAGGGTCGAACTTAAGTTTGAGCGTCTTTTATTAAAATTTCAAAATAGATTCAAGTTAAAAATACTATCCTGTTTGTTGGAAAAGCTTAGAGGCTCGAACTTAAGTACAGGCCTCATTTATAACTAGATAAACTCAGACTTGACATGATTCAAAGCAGTCTGAGCCTTATATTATGTGACACAACATAAAATTCATGGGCCGACTCTACAATTAACAGACATTCAATTTTAAACTCCAACTTGAATCGACATCCAAACTTAAGTTTCACCTTCAGTTAGTTCTTTTGGATGTAAGAGTCTATCCAACGTAATAGGCTCAAACTTAAGTTCGAGCATCTTTTATTAAAATTTAAAAAATAGATTCAAGTTAAAAATACTATCATGTTTGCTGGAAAAGCTTAGAGGCTCGAAATTAAGTTCGAGCCTCATTTGTCACTAAACAAATAGAGGGTTGACATGATTCAAAGCAGTCGGAGCCTCATATTATGTGACACAACATAAAATTCATGGGCTCAAACTTAAGTTCGAGTCTCATATCATGTGAAGACTCAAACTTGATATGATTCTAAAGGTGTGAACTTAAGTTCGAGCCTCTTAGCTCTTTTGGATCCATGAGTTAAGAGGCTCGAACTTAAGTTCTAGCAACTTTTGGAAAAGCTGAAAAAGTCTGAGCTTCATAACTCAACTCATAAGATTCAGAGGCTTAGCTTTTGTAGATGCAACAAGATTTGAGTTAAAAATATTAGTGTTTTTACTAGAAAACTTGAGAGGCTCGAACTTAAGTTGAAGCCTGTTTTTGACAAAAAACTTGAGAGGCTCAAACTTAAGTAGGAGCCTCATATCATGTGAGCCAACAATTCCAAACTTGATATGACTCACGAGCTCCAAATTGAATATAGGTTCAAACTCTCTTGATCCAAGTTGAAATGAAATTCAAACTGAAGTTCATAGTTTGAATTTCAATCGTGTCTTATTTACAAACTTAAGTTTTGGTTTCTCAAACTGAAGTTTAATCCTCTAATTATCAAAATTAAGTTCGAGCTTGTTATATTCCAACTTGAATAGGTTTAGTTCGAGCCCTTCAAACTGCACATCGAATAGAGGTTCAAACTTAAGTTCAAACCTCTCCAACTCTATGTTCAATAGACATTCAATTTTAAACTCCAACTTGAATCGACATCCAAACGTAAGTTTCACCTTCAGTTAGTTCTTTTGGATGTAAGAGAGTATTCAATGTAATAGGCTCGAACTTAAGTTCGAGCGTCTGTTATTAAAACTTCAAAATAGATTCAAGTTAAAAATACTATCCTGTTTGTTGGAAAAGCTTAGAGGCTCGAACTTAAGTTCGAGCCTCATTTGTAACTAAATAAACTGAGACTTGACATGATTCAAAGCAGTCCGAGCCTTATATTATGTGACACAACATAAAATTCATGGGCCGACTCTACAATTAACATACATTCAATTTCCAACTCCAACTTGAATCGACATCAAAACCTAAGTTTCACCTTCAGTTAGTTCTTTTGGATGTAAGAGTCTATCGAACGTAATAGGCTCAAACTTAAGTTCGAGCATCTTTTATTAAAATTTAAAAATAGATTCAACTTAAAAATACTATCATGTTTGCTCGAAAAGCTTAGAGGCTCGAACTTAAGTTCGAGCCTCATTTATCACTAAACAAACAGAGAGTTGCCATGATTCAAAGCAGTTGGAGCCTCATATTATGTGACACAACATAAAATTGATGGGCTCGAACTTAAGTTCGAGTCTCATATCATGTGAAGACTCAAACTTGATATGATTCTAAAGGTCTGAACTTAAGTTCGAGCCTCTTAGGTCTTTTGGATTCATGAGTTAAGAGGCTCGAACTTAAGTTCTAGCAACTTTTGGAAAAGCTGAAAAAGTCTGAGCTTCATAACTCAACTCATAAGATTCAGAGGCTTAGCTTTTGTAGATGCAACAAGATTTGAGTTAAATATATGTGTGTATATATATATTTATACACAGCAGTACACACACACACACACACACACACACACACACACACATATATATATATATATATATATATATATATATATATATATATATATATATATATATATATATATATATATATATATATATATATATATATATATATTATGCTATATATTCACTACATATATATATATATATATATATATATATATATATATATATATATATATATATATATATATTATACAGAGCAATATATACACACACACAGATATATATACACTATATATATATATATACATACATACATACATACATACATAGATACAATAGTGTGTGTGTGTATATATACATATATATATAGATAGAAATATATGTACAACACACACATATATATATAAATCAGTATATATATATAAACAGGAGTATAGATAGAAATAAATATGTATATATATATAGATATATATGTACAACACATATAGTAGTGTGTGTGTGTATATATATATATATATATATATATATATATATATATATATATATATATATATATATATATATATATATATGAGTATATATATACATACATACATAGATACAATAGTGTGTGTGTGTATATATACATATATATATAGATAGAAATATATGTACAACACACACATATATATATAAATCAGTATATATATATAAACAGGAGTATAGATAGAAATAAATATGTATATATATATAGATATATATGTACAACACATATAGTAGTGTGTGTGTGTATATATATATATATATATATATATATATCAGTATATATATATATATATATATATATATATATATATATATATATATATATATATATATATATATATATATATATATATATATATATATACAGCAGGATAGATAGAAATAAATATATATACATACATAGATACATGAATAAATATACATACATACATACATACATATATATACACACACACGTACATATATATTTACATACACATACACACACACATATATATAGATATACACACACACACAAACGGTAGCGGTCGCTGATGTCCTCTTCTGCCTGGCATCTACATTTGTAGTGCTCCTCGTCCTCCACCTCCTCTCTACATATCTTGCATAATCCCTCGTCCCTCGGGGTATGTGTCGCTCGCCCAACCTCAATCTCGAGCTGGTGTGATGATACTCTGAGCTGCCCAATGGCCACTCTCTCAGCTGGTGCAAAGGTCGAATTGGAACCAACAATCCTAAGCTTGATATGGCTTGAAAAGCTAATAGGCTCGAACTTAAGTTCGAGCCTCGCTGTTCTTGATATGGTTGAAAAAGCTGAGAGACTCATATCGTATAAGAGGTTCGAAGCTCCTAAAATTGAATTGATTCTAAGGTTCGAACTTAAGTTGGAGCCTCTTTGTTCTTTTGCACATAAGACACAACAATCCTAAATTTAATATGGGTGGAGAAGCTGAGAGGCTCATATCATGTGAGCCAGCAATCCTAAATTTGATATGGTTGGAAAAGCTGAGAGGGTCGAACTAAGGTTTGAGACCCCTTAATTGAATTGATCCTAAGACTCGAACTTAAGTTCGAGCCTGTTCATTCTTTGCACATAAAACGTTGTTCAATCATGTGACCCAAAGGCTCGAACTTAAGTTCGAGCCTGTTCGTTCTTTTGCACATAAAACGTTGTTCAATCATGTGACAGTTGATATGATTCAAAGGCTCAAACTGAATTTCGAACTTGGTATTAAGGAACTTGATATAATTTATAGGTTCGACCCTGAAAGGATTGAGCTTCATGACGCAATATCAAATTTCAGAGGCTCGAACTCTCATATCATATGAATAAACAATCCCAATCTTAGGCTGAAACTGAAGAGGCTCGAACTTAACTTCAAGCAACATACCAAGTGAACCAACAATCTTAAGCTTGATATGGCTTGAAAAGCTAAGAGGTTATTCAATTGATTTTGAGGCCGAATTAATCCGACGGCTGGAACTTACGTTCGAGTCTGTTTGTTCTTTTCAACAATCCTACGCCACTTAAGTTCGAGCCATCGAAATTCAATTGATCTTGAGGCTCAAACTTAAGTTCGAGCCTGTTTGTTCTTTTGCACATAACACACAATTCAATCATGTGACCCAACAATCCTAAACTTGATATGGTTGGAAAAGCTCAGAGGCTCTAACTCCTCTTTGTTCTTTTGCTCATATCATGTGACCAAACAATCCTAAACTTGATATAGTTGGAAAAGCTCAGAGGCTCGAACTTAAGTTCGAGCCTCTTTGTTATTTTGATCATATCATGTGATCCAACAATCCTAAACTTGATATGGTTGAAAATCTCAGAGGCTCATATCATATGATTCAACAATCCTAAACTTGATATGGTTGGAAAAGCTCAGAAGTTCGAGCCTCTTTGTTCTTTTGCACATAAGACACAACAATCCTAAACTTGATATGGCTGGAAAAGCTGAGGCTCATATAATGTGATCCAACAATCCTAAACTTGATATGGTTGGAAAAGCTCAGAGGCTCGAACTTAACTTCGAGCCTCTTTGTTCTTTTGCACATAAGACACAACAATCCTAAACTTGATATGGCTGGAAAAGCTGAGGCTCATATCATGTGATCCAACAAATCCTGAACTTGATATGGTTGGAAAAGCTTTTAAGTCGAGCCTCTTTGTTCTTTTGCACATAAGACACAACAATCCTAAACTTGATATGGTTGGAAAAGCTGAGAGGCTCGAACTTAAGTTCGAGCCTCTTTGTTCTTTTGCTCATATCATGTGATCCAACAATCCTGACTTGATATGGTTGGAAAAAGCTGAGAGGCTCGAACTCCTCTTTGTTCTTTTGCTCATATCATGTGACCCAACAATCCTATAACACACAACAATCCTAAACTTGATATGGTTGGAAAAGCTGAGAGGCTCTAACTCCTCTTTGATCTTTTGCTCATATCATGTGACCAAACAATCCTAAACTTGATATGGTTGGAAAAGCTCAGAGGCTCGAACTTAAGTTCGAGCCTCTTTGTTCATTTGCTCATATCATGTGATCCAAAAATCCTAAACTTGACATGGTTGGAAAAGCTCAGAGGCTCATATCATATGATCCATCAATCCTAAACTTGATATGGTTGGAAAAGCTTAGAGGCTCGAACTTAAGTTCGAGCCTCTTTGTTCTTTTGCACATACGACACAATAATCCTAAACTTGATATGGCTGGAAAAGCTGAGGCTCATATCATGTGATCCAACAATCCTAAACTTGATATGGTTGGAAAAGCTCAGAGGCTCGAACTTAACTTCGAGCCTCTTTGTTCTTTTGCACATAAGACACAACAATCCTAAACTTGATATGGCTGGAAAAGCTGAGGCTCATATCATGTGATCCAACAAATCCTGAACTTGGTATGGTTGAAAAAGCTCAGAGGCTCGACTTAAGTTCGAGCCTCTTTGTTCTTTTGCACATAAGACACAACAATCCTAAACTTGATATGGTTGGAAAAGCTGAGAGGCTCGAACTTAAGTTTGAGCCTCTTTGTTCTTTTGATCATATCATGTGGTCCAACAACTCTAAACTTGATATGGTTGGAAAAGCTCAGAAGCTCGAACTTAAATTCGAGCCTCTTTGTTCTTTTGCACGTAACACACAACAATCCTAAACTTGACATGGCTGGAAAAGCTGAGGCTTATATCATGTGATCCAACAATGCTAAACTTGATATGGTTGGAAAAGCTCAGAGGCTCGAACTTAAGTTCGAGCCTCTTTGTTCTTTTGCACATAAGACACAAGATATGACTCACGGGCTCCAAATTGAAGGTAGGCTTAAACTCTCTCGATCCAAGTTGGAATGAAATTCAAACTGAAGTTCATAGTTTGAATTTCAATCCTGTCTGATTTACAAACTTAAGTTTGGGTTTCTCAAACTGAAGGTTAATCCTCTCTAATTCTCAAAATTAAGTTCGAGCTTGTTAGATTCCAACTTGAATAGATTTAGTTCAAGCTCTTCAAACTACACATTGAATAGAGGTTCAAACTTAAGTTCAAACCTCTGTGACTCTACATTCAACAGACATCCAATTTTAAACTCCAACTTGAATCGACATCCACACCTAAGCTTCACCTTCAGTTAGTTCTTTTGGATGTAAGAGAGTATTCAATGTAATAGGCTCGACCTTAAGTTCGAGCGCCTTTTATTAAAATTTCAAAATAGATTCAAGTTAAAAATACTATCTTGTTTGCTGGAAAAGCTTAGAGGCTCAAACTTAAGTTTGAGCCTTATTTGTAAGTAAACAAACTGAGAGTTGACATGATTCAAAGCAGTCGGAGCCTCATATTATGTGACACAACATAAAATTCATGGGCTCGAACTTAAGTTCGAGTCTCATATCATGTGAAGACTCAAACTTGATATGATTCTAAAGGTGTGAACTTAAGTTCGAGCCTCTTAGCTCTTTTGGATTCATGAGTTAAGAGGCTCGAACTTAAGTTCTAGAAACTTTTGGAAAAGCTGAAAAAGTTTGAGCTTCATAACTCGACTCATAAGATTGAGAGGCTTAGCTTTTGTAGATGCAAGAAGATTTGAGTTAAAAATATTAGTGTTTTTACCAAAAACTTCAGAGGCTCGAACTTAAGTTGAAGCCTGTTTTTGCCAAATTGAGAGGCTCGAACTTAAGTTGGAGCCTCATATCATGTGACCCAACAATTCCAAACTTGATATGACTCACGGGCTCCAAATTGAATATAGGCTCATACTCTCTTGATCCAAGTTGAAATGAAATTCAAACTAAAGTTCATAGTTTGAATTTCAATCCTATCTGATTTACAAACTTAAGTTTGGATTTCTCAAACTGAAGTTTCATCCTCTCTAATTCTCAAAATTAAGTTCAAGCTTGTTATATTCCAACTTGAATAGGTTTAGTTCGAGCCCTTCAAACTGCACATTGAATAGAGGTTCAAACTTAAGTTCAAACCTCTGCGACTCTACGTTCAACAGACATTCAATTTTAAATTCCGCCTTGAATCGACTCACACTCGAACTTAAGTTTGAGCCTCATTTGTAACTAAATAAACTGAGACTTCACATGATTCAAAGCAGTCCGAGCCTCATATTAGGTGACACAACATAAAATTCAAGGCCGACTCTACATTCAACAGATGCTCAATTTTAAACTCCAACTTGAATCGACATCCAAACCTAAGTTTCACCTTCAATTAGTTCTTTTGGATGTAAGAGACTATCCACCGTAATAGGCTCAAACTTAAGTTCGAGCATCTTTTATTAAAATTTCAAAATAGATTCAAGTTAAAAATACTATCATGTTTGCTGGAAAAGCTTAGAGGCTCGAACTTAAGTTGGAGCCTCATTTGTAACCAAACAAACTAAGAGTTGACATGATTGAAAGCAGTCGGAGCCTTATATTATGTGACGCAACATAAAATTCATGGGCTCGAACTTAAGTTCGAGTCTCATATCATGTGAAGACTCAAACTTGATATGATTCTAAAGGTGTGAACTTAAGTTCAAGCCTCTTAGCTCTTTTGGATTCATGAGTTAAGAGATTTGAACTTAAGTTCTAGCAGCTTTTGGAAAAGCTGAAAAAGTATGAGCTTCATATCTCAACTCATAAGATTCAGAGGCTTAGCTTTTGTAGATGCAAGAAGATTTGAGTTAAAAATATTAGTGTTTTTACTAGAAAACTTGAGAGGCTCGAACTTAAGTTGAAGCCTGTTTTTGCCAAAAAACTTTAGAGGCTCGAACTTAAGTTCGAGCCTCATTTAATGTGAACCAACAATTCCAAACTTGATATAACTCACGGCTCCAAATTGAATATGGGCTCAAACTCTCTCGATCCAAGTTGAAATGAAATTCAAACTGAAGTTCATAGTTTGAATTTCAATCCTGTCTTATTTACAAACTTAAGTTTGGGTTTCTCAAACTGAAGTTTAATCCTCTCCAATTATCAAAATGAAGTTCGACCTTGTTAGATTCCAACTTGAATAGGTTTAGTTCGAGCCCCTCAAACTGCACATTGAATAGAGGTTCAAACTTAAGTTCAAACCTCTGCGACTCTACATTCAACAGACATTCAATTTTAAAATCCAACTTGAATCGACATCCAAACATGAGTTTCACCTTCAGTTAGTTCTTTTGGATGTAAGAGAGTATTCAATGTAATAGGCTCGAACTTAAGTTCGAGCGTCTTTTATTAAAATTTCAAAATAGATTCAAGTTAAAAATACTATCCTGTTTGTTGGAAAAGCTTAAAGGCTTGAACTTAAGTTCGAGCCTCATTTGTAACTAAATAAACTGAGACTTGACATGATTCAAAGCAGTCCGAGCCTCATATTATGTGGCACAACATAAAATTCATGGGCCGACTCTACATTTAACAGACATTCAATTTTAAACTCCAACTTGAATCGACATCCGAACCTAAGTTTCACCTTCAGTTAGTTCTTTTGGATGTAAGAGACTATCCAACGTAATAGGCTCAAACTTAAGTTCGAGCATCTTTTATTAAAATTTCAAAAATAGATTCAAGCTAAAAATACTATCATGTTTGCAGGAAAAGCTTAGAGGCTCGAACTTAAGTTCGTGCCTAATTTGTAACTAAACAAACTGAGAGTTGACATGATTCAAAGCAGTTGGAGCCTCATATTATGTGACACAACATAAAATTCATGGCTTCGAACTTAAGTTCGAGTCTCATATCATGTGAAGACTGAAACTTGATGTGATTCTAAAGGTGTGAACTTAAGTTCGAGCCTCTTAGCTCTTTTGGATTCATGAGTTAAGAGGCTCAAACTTAAGTTCTAGCAACTTTTGGAAAAGCTGAAAAAGTATGAGCTTCATAACTCAACTCATAAGATTCAGAGGCTTAGCTTTTGTAGATGCAACAAGATTTGAGTTAAAAATATTAGTGTTTTTACTAGAAAACTTGAGAGGCTCGAACTTAAGTTGAAGCCTGTTTTTGCCAAAAAACTTGAGAGGCTCGAACTTAAGTTGGAGCCTCATATCATGTGAGCCAACAATTCCAAACTTGATATGACTCACAGGCTCCAAATTGAATATAGGCTTAAACTCTCTCGATCTAAGTTGAAATGAAATTCAAACTGAAGTTCATAGTTTGAATTTCAATCTTGTCTTATTTACAAACTTAAGTTTGGGTTTCTCAAACTGAAGTTTAGTCCTCTCTAATTATCAAAATGAAGTTCGAGCTTGTTAGATTCCAACTTGAATAGGTTTAGTTCGAGCCCCTCAAAGTGCACATTGAATAGAGGTTCAAACTTAAGTTCAAACGTCTGCGACTCTACATTCAACAGACATTCAATTTTAAACTCCAAGTTGAATCGACATCCAAACCTAAGTTACACCTTCAGTTAGTTATTTTGGATGTAAGAGAGTATTCAATGTAATAGGCTCGAACTTAAGTTCGAGTGTCTTTTATTAAAATTTCAAAATAGATTCAAGTTAAAAATACTATCCTATTTGTTGGAAAAGCTTAGAGGCTTGAACTTAAGTTCGAGCCTCATTTGTAACTAAATAAACTGAGACTTGACATGATTCAAAGCAGTCCGAGCCTCATATTATGTGGCACAACATAAAATTCATGGGCCGACTCTACATTTAACAGACATTCAATTTTAAACTCCAACTTGAATCGACATCCGAACCTAAGTTTCACCTTCAGATAGTTCTTTTGGATGTAAGAGACTATCCAAGGTAATAGGCTCAAACTTAAGTTTGAGCATCTTTTATAAAAATTAAAAAAATAGATTCAAGCTAAAAATACTATCATGATTGCTGGAAAAGCTTAGAGCCTCGAACTTAAGTTCGAGCCTAATTTGTAACTGAACAAACTGAGAGTTGGCATGATTCAAAGCAGTTGGAGCCTCATATTATGTGACACAACATAAAATTCATGGCTTTGAACTTAAGTTCGAGTCTCATATCATGTGAAGACTCAAACTTGATGTGATTCTAAAAGTGTGAACTTAAGTTCGAGCCTCTTAGCTCTTTTGGATTCATGAGTTAAGAGGCTCGAACTTAAGTTCTAGCAACTTTTCGAAAAGCTGAAAAAGTATGAGCTTCATAACTCAACTCATAAGATTCAGAGGCTTAGCTTTTGTAGATGCAACAACATTTGAGTTAAAAATATTAGTGTTTTTACTAGAAAACTTGAGAGGCTCGAACTTAAGTTGAAGCCTGATTTTGCCAAAAAACTTGAGAGGCTCGAACTTAAGTTCGAGCCTCATATCATGTGAGCCAACAATTCCAAACTTGATATGACTCACGGGCTCCAAATTGAATATAGGCTCAAACTCTCTCGATCCAAGTTGAAATGAAATTCAAACTGAAGTTCATAGTTTGAATTTCAATCCTGTCTTATTTACAAACTTAAGTTTGGGTTTTTTCAAACTGAAGTTTAATCCTCTAATTATCAAAATTAAGTTCGACCTTGTTATATTCCAACTTGAATAGGTTTAGTTCGAGCCCTTCAAACTGCACATCGAATAGAGGTTCAAACTTAAGTTCAAACCTCTGCGACTCTACGTTCAACAGACATTCAATTTTAAACTCCAACTTGAATCGACATCCAAACGTGAGTTTCACCTTTAGTTAGTTCTTTTGGATGTAAGAGAGTATTCAATGTAATAGGCTCGAACTTAAGTTCGAGCGTCTTTTATTAAAATTTCAAAATAGATTCAAGTTAAAAATACTATCCTGTTTGTTGGAAAAGCTTAGAGGCTCGAACTTAAGTTCGAGCCTCATTTATAACTAGATAAACTCAGACTTGACATGATTCAAAGCAGTCCGAGCCTTATATTATGTGACACAACATAAAATTCATGGGCCGACTCTACAATTAACAAACATTCAAGTTTAAACTCCAACTTGAATCGACATCCAAACCTAAGTTTCACCTTCAGTTAGTTCTTTTGGATGTAAGAGTCTATCCAACGTAATAGGCTCAAACGTAAGTTCGAGCATCTTTTATTAAAATTTAGAAAATAGATTCAAGTTAAAAATACTATCATGTTTGCTGAAAAAGCTTAGAGGCTCGAAATTAAGTTCGAGCCTCATTTGTCACTAAACAAATAGAGAGTTGACATGATTCAAAGCAGTCCGAGCCTCATATTATGTGACACAACATAAAATTCATGGGCTCAAACTTAAGTTCGAGTCTCATATCATGTGAAGACTCAAACTTGATATAATTCTAAAGGTGTGAACTTAAGTTCGAGCCTCTTAGGTC
>CM035441.1:116928001-116940501 GCA_020310875.1 Ceratopteris richardii | reverse complement strand
TCCACCAGATGTTGTTGAAGGGTAGTCACCTCCTGCTGTAGTTCTGTATTAGATAACTCCAGGGCCGTGACTCGTGCCTGGAGATGGGCTGACAAAGTACAGAGTTCTTTATTGTTTTCTTCTAGTAACCTGTATTCCTGTTTAAGTTGGGCAGCCGCTTCGAGCATGGTGTCGAGTGCATTACTAAATGAGGTGGGTGCAGGGGTGAGGGTGGACGATGCAAGGGGTCGGGAGATGGGAAAGGGAAAAGTGGATGTTGTGCCTACCGTGTCTGGCAATGGTGATGTGAGTGACGTGACACGTGGTGATGTTGGAAGAACCGTGGTGGTGGGTGATCTTGTGGATGGTGAGATGTCCATGGGATCGGACATGAGAGTGTGTGATTCGTGCACTGTGAATACAGGAATGGTGGGTGGTGTGATAGTGGTGGCAGTGAATGTGGCGGAGTGGGGTTGGGAGAGGGACTTTTTATTATAATTATCCACCTGTTGGAGTATATTTACAAGGTTTGTCCAAAAAGATGGTTGTGTGATTTGGGTTGAGCATGAGGCGGTTACTAGGGAAGTGGTGGATAGGGTTTGGGTGTGGGTGAATGGGAAAGGATGGGATGAGGTCTGGCTAGTGGCAAGTGGTTGTCCAAGGGCAGGGAGATAGGAAGGATGACCTATTATGGTTTGATCGGTGGCAGGATGACCGGTGTGAGGTTCAAAAATTTGGGTGGAAGTGATGGATGTGGGTAATGGGAAGGATGTAAAAACAGAGGTGTGTACAATGGTTTCATGAGGGTTGGATATCAGTTGTTCCGAAAGACTAGTGGAAAGGGGTTCTGAGGGTTGAATGGGCGGTGGCGGTGGAGATGGTACCTGTGTAATTACATCTTGTTCGTCAATGGGATTTGTGCTCATCATGTGAACATCCTCGGAAACTGTAGTAGGCAAGGCTGTAGAGACCTCCATTTGAATCATTTTCCCTCGTCGTGGACGTGTATCAATCCTTCGTTGATCATAGGTAGGGTTTTCCTGATAGACCATTGTCCTCAATGCTTCCCCGATCCCACATGTCTCAGCCAATAGGTTCAATGATTCCACAAAATGTGAGTCGACATTCTCATTTTGAAGCATTTGATTCACTAGGGCTCTATTCGCCTCTTCTGTCATCTTGTGTCTTCTCTGCACCTGCTTGATTGTCCTGTATAGCCGTCTGAGTTGTGCTGTGTAGGCAGGGGCCTCCTCTTCACTGTCTTCAGGGTCATTTCTTTGTGCACCTTCATGAACTTGTGTGTTCGGGTCATGAGGATGTTGTGTCACTTCTTCCCCATGTACACTGCTCGTCTCGCCCCGTGGCTGTTCTCTTTGGACTGATGCACCCGGATCAACATTGTTAGTGGAATCTTCACTGTCTGATAGGGGGACCGTCTGTAGGAATCTTTCAAAATCGAAGTTTGGATCCTCTGTGAAGGTGGCCATAGATGCAAACTCTGCATCGGTAGGTAGTGGAGGGGCGGATGGAACGGGTTGTACCACCTCCCCAGCTTGAACTCCTTGAAGATGGATCGTGAAAGGTGTGACTTGAGCTTCTGGTCGGGGAGAAGCTTCGGTCGTGGCTTCTTGAGGGATCGTTACCTGGGAGAGCGATCCACGCATTCGTTTTGCAGGCTGGCTCCCTGACTTCCGCCCTTTGAACAACTCTAATTGTGCATACTTTAAGGCTCTGGCAACTGGCACATCATATGCAAGACATCTATAGATAATTCTTGTAAGCGCACAACAACCATGTAGAGTAGGCTTTCTCACTCCCCGCTTGCCTGCCTCATACACTTGATCTAAGATCCATACCGGCATCTTAATGGGCAAGCTTCCGGTCTCTGCTAAATATAGCCCGTACCATATCTTCTTGTGAGGCTGCGTGAAACGGTCCTGAGCGGGAAATGCGAAGTGCTGGAGGCACATCCGCAGAGGTATGGCGATGTTGGGGGTGAGGGCGCACATTTCTTTTAGTTTCTTGATTCTATTGCTTTTCATCGACTCTGGTATCAAGGGGTCGCGGTCAGAAGGTACATGCGTGCCATACATCTGAAGTGCTTCCCTGATTAAAGTCACATTCAATTCGAACTTCCTCATTTCCTCCAGATTGGACAAGGAGGGCACCCAGAATGTGCCGGAATGCTCCTTATCCCCTGTCGGCTTCAGCGTGGCAATTAGGTAGTAGCACCTGAGGAAATCGGGTTTAGGCAGAGCTGCACTGAAATAAGTTTGTAATCCTGCTTTTTGCCAGATATCTTGAAGTGGAGCTGCATTTTGCAATGCTTCGAATTCTCGTGAGAAGAACTGGAAGGTCCACCACACTCCTCCACATTCCATCTTGGATTCCCAGATATGATCCGCGTCTCCCAAATCTCCTGGCATCTCATTGAACCAGTGAGAATGCCCCTTTACTCTTTCGGTTAGGCCATTTGGTGGATCTGGGATAGGAATTCTCCGCACATTCACGAACTCCTCAGGCCGAGCTGTTGGTGGGGCCTCCACCGGCATGGCATCCCAATTGATTGGACCACCAGAGCCTGCTTGAGAGCTTGTGCCTGCCGCTGTTGCCATGAGAGTAGGCTGCTTATCTGCGGGAAGAAGAAAGGCACATTAGTGTTGCCTAGGAAACAAGATGTAATGGTGTTCCCTTCACAATACTAACATGACAATCCCGGAGGTCAGTGGTTAGTGGTGAAGTGTTTGTGATAGGTGTGAGTGGTGATTAGAGGTCAGTGTCATCCTAGATGCATACTTTGGTTATGCAATGGGCTCAGAATGCTCCTGTGTTAGAGTAGACGGATTTTCAGAATTGGGTCAGGGGGTTTAATACACAGTTTAATTCTCCAAACTTTGATATCGGATTCGTAACTCTTAGAGCCAAAGACAGGTGGAGATTTCTGGATGAGAGTGTGATGTATTTGGGACCTTTTGGGTACCCATTTCCAAACATTCCTAGGGTTGATGGGAGTGGAGACAGTGAGTGGTGTAGGTATCTTTTCGTTTTCTGAGTTGTTGGTCACGAGTGCTTGTGAATGTTGCTTCATCCTAGTGCCTGATGGTGAATTAATTTGGGCTTGTAAGCAGTCCTTGGGCACCCATATCTGTCTAGTATTAGGGATGGCCTTCATTGACCGCTTAGGAACCCAAATAGAAATGGTATGCCTAGGGGTTATCCTAGAGGGCTTCTTCACTTTGTTCTTTGATGGTGAGGCTCGTTTCTTGTCTCCTTGAGAGTCTGCTCTTAGAGTTGTGGGTCTTCCATCCTTGCGTATCCAGATCTGCTTTGCGCCACGAGATGCTCCATGTTGCCCGGGTTGGCGCTCCTGCCTCTTGATCATCAGCCTCCTTTGTGTTGAGTGATGTTCGGTCTGCTCGATTAGAATCTTCTTTGGATCAGTTAGGAACTCCTTATTGGCTCCCATACCTTCAGTACGATTGACAATCCTCTGCACCATAGAAGTTTGTACAAGAACAACATTGTTATCTTCATGTGGATTTCTGGAGGGACCAGGAGTTGGTGCCTTCTCTATTGGTTTGAGTGCTTGATTTTCTAATTCAATCGTGAGACGGCTTTGGCCTACCCAAACCTGAAGAAGTCCACTTCTTAGGTTGAGGTTGACTGCGTGATCATAGATCCAGTCTTGACCTAAGACAAGAGGTTCGGTCAGATCCTCGTCTTCGCACACTAGCACTTTTGCTGGCATGAGGACCTCTTGTATGTAGAGGGGAAGATCCACTTCTCCCATGCAAGGGGTTTCAACACCTCCTAGTCCTATCAGATATGCTTCTAGGGGTTTTACCTCCAATTGCAGCTGCTTGCAATAAGAAAGCCGAACTGCGCTTGTGGCTGCTCCTGAATCAATTAAAGCTCTCACGCTTGTTGTGCTGTCTCCTTGTCCTATTTCTAGGGTCACAAAAGGTCTTCGATCCACTATCTTATGGGTACGTTCACATGAAGCCTCACACATGGCCATGTGATAGTCTGGAGACGCTTGAGTGTCAGTCATAGGTTGATCCCTCCCTTGTCTCCTCAACTTCATTCGTCTGATACGCTCTAAGGCCTCTGCCTGTGCTTCTTCTCGAATTCGTTTTTCCTCCTCTTTACGTTGCTTAGCAGTATTGAGTCGACTTAGCATTTCCTCCGTGAGGGGTTCCTGATACAGCTTGACTCTGCATCCACTAATATAGTTTGGGAGAACATCACCCTCTAAAGTGGCTAGTTGTATTGCTCCACTCGTGGAGATCCTATTGATGATCATAGGTCCGTAGCCTCTCTTTTCTAGCTTTCTTGCATGTTGTTTCAATGTGTAAACTAAAACTAGATCTCCTGCTTTCAAGCCTTTATCCTTCACATGGGCATCAAAGTAAGCCTTCTGTCTCTTCTTAGCTGCATATATCCCTGCAGCTGCTCTCAGTCTTGTTTCTCCTAATCGTTCAAGGTCAAAAAGTCTAGAGGAGAGTTCATGACCCGTCCATTCGTGCTCTTGTGCTACTTTTAATGTAGGTATTAAGAAGTCCAACGGTAGCACTGCGTTTTGGCCAAATACCATCTGAAAGGGGGTGGCTTGGAGTACCGTTTTGTAGGCGACTCGGTATGCCCAAACAGCATGGTGTAGCTGTTTGTCCCAATCAGAGCGTTTATTGTTCACTAATTTTGTCAATACATTGCATAGGATCTTATTGGTGCTTTCGGCTTGTCCATTTGCTTGGGGATGATAGGGGGCAGACTTCTTATGCACTACCAAGAATTCTTGGAGCAGATTTTCAATAACTTCATTCAAGAAGTGAGTGCCTCTATCACTAACTAGCTCTATGGGTAGCCCGTATCTTGTAAATACATTCTCAAACAAGAATTTAGCAGTTGTCTGAGCATCGTTCTTCATTGTGGCTTTTACCTCTACCCACTTGGTTAGATAATCCGTGGCAACGATGATATACTCAGCATGGGAACCCTTAGCTGGGGGATTGATAGGACCTACAAAGTCTATTCCCCACTTAGAGAATGCACGTCCGCCCATCATAGGCTTCAGTGGCATCTCATCTCTGCGTATAGGATACTGGGTTCGCTGACAAATCTCGCACCTCTTCACATAGGTATGTGCGTCCATGTGAAGGGTGGGCCACCAAAATCCTGCAAATAGAATTGCTTTGATCACCCTATCAGGACCAAAATGTCCTCCTGCTACACCCTGGTGAGCTGTTTCCAGGATCTTTAGGTATTCACCTTCATGGACACATAGTCTCAGGTAACCATCCTTACCCCTTCTGTATAAATTATCACCAATGATGGTGTAATCCAAGGCTTCTTGTTCCAAACTTCTTTGTCTGGCCAGAGTCATATCTTGAGGGAATGTTTTCGTCCTCAAGAAGGATACTAGGGGTTGACTCCAATCCGGCACTATGGACACTTGATAAAGTGTGGCATGCTCCACAGGTGGTTTAGTGCAGCAGATTGGGCATTCCTTGCACAACTTCTGGACATCAGCTTCCATAGTCGGCCAATGCACTCCTAGTCTCCTCAGGGTCTGTAGGGTTCGTTGTTTTGAGTAGTGTTGCTCTAATGCACCTTCATGTGCTAATTGCAACCACTTAGCGTACTCGTCCTCTTCTACACAACAAGCCAAGATTCCTTGATCCGTGTGCTTGTACATACTTCCAGCCATGATGTGGTACTTTTGAGCTCTGACTACCTCCCTATCCTGTGTGTTTACTATTGGATGATTAGGTCCATATGTAAGTATTGGCACTAAGGGCTTGGCCCATTAGGGCACCACTTCCAAATTAAATAGGTATGCATCAGGTAAGTCATCTGACACTCCTTGTGGGGCCTCTCCGGATGTGAGCCTAGAGAGATGGTCTGCTCTCAAATGAGTCCTACCTTTCCTCACCACAACCTCAAAGTCATACTCCATTAGTAAGAGAAACCATCTTACTAACCTTCCGGTGTTGCATGGTTTGTTTACCAGGTATAGTAATGCTTGATGATCAGTAAAAAACTTAAACTTATTTGCAAGCAAATAATGTCTAAACTTTTTAACCGCATACACCATGCCTAGTCCTTCTCTCTCAGTGGTGGTATAATTCCGTTCAGCTGCACTGAGTTGTCTACTAGCATAGGCAATAGGGAGATCCATGTTCCCTTCACCCGTAGGTTGTGCAAGTACACATCCAATAGCATAATTGGAGGCATCCACATGAACATGGAATGGTTTGCTCCAATCTGGTGTGGTCAAGATTGGTGCAGAACACAATCGCTTCTTCAGCTCATTGAAGGAGTTCTCACACTCATTAGTCCACTCGAAATTTGTCAAAAGTCCGTACATGGGCTTTGCAATGACAGCATACATGTGAATGAACCGGCGGTAGTAACCACAATGCCCCATGAACGCTTGTACTTCCTTGACATTCCTTGGCCTAGGTAGCTCTGCTATGGCTCTCACTTTCTCTTCGTCAGTGGATATGCCGTTCTTGGACACTATGTGTCCTAGAATCTTGCCTTGCCTGACCATGAAAACACACTTTTCCGGGTTCAGGCAGACTTGATATTCTCTGCATTTATCAAAGATCTGTCTGAGTTCGGGTATATGGGTCTGCCTTATGTTGGAATGAGCACAAAGATCATCAACATAGACTTCTAAGTTCTTCCTCAGGAACTCCTTAAATACATGGCACATCAGCCTTTGGAAGGTTGCGGGAGCATTGGTCAGCCCGAATGGCATTACCCTAAAAGCGAATATACCCCACTCTGTGGCAAAAGCCGTTTTATGCTGATCTTCTGGTGCAATGGCTACTTGATTGTAGCCCGAAAACCCATCTAGGAAGCTGTACACTTCCTTGCCTGCTACTCTTTCTAAGAGATGTTCTGTGATGGGAAGCGGATAGCTATCTCTAATAGTGGCTGCATTAACCTTCTTCAAGTTAATGCAAACTCGTAATTTGCCGTTCTTCTTGGGCACCACTACAATGGGGGATACCCATTCAGTGTGCTCAATTTCATAGATAAATCCGGCTTCCACCAAGCGGTCTATCTCTTCTTTGATCTTAGCAGCATAGTTATCATTATATGTGTATGGCTTTTGCTTAGAGGGTTTAGCATCTGAGGTCATGGGAATTGTGTGTGAGCATATGTCTGGGTCAACACCCTTCAAATCCTTGTAACTCCAAGCGAACACATCTCGGTATTCTCTTAGCAAGGCTATCAGCTCTTGTTCTTCTTCTTCTGTTAGGTCATGACCTATGTATGTGCATCTTTCTTCTCCTTCCTCGATGGAGACAACTATTTTCTTGGTAGTTTCCTTGCTATCATAGGCTTCTCCTGCTTGTGCCTCACGTTTAGGCATTCTTATCATGACCCTCCTATCGTCTATCTCATATTTTTTAAGGTTCTCAGGGACCTCAAACAAAGATTCCTCTGCCTCCAGCGTGACTTCCTTCTTCTTTCTTTTCTTTCCTCCGCTTTTAGAAGTTACTTGTGTGGCTAGCCTCACCTCATTTGTAGGCTCTCCGTGCCTCTGGGGTTGAAATTCTACTTCATAGAAGTATTCTTCATCTGATGCAAAGGGTGGGTCCATAATGATTGACTCTAGATCGGAGTCACTTGCATCCTCAAAGGCATCAGGGCTAGGTTCGCATTCTTCTAGAACTGCCTCTCCCAGAATTGGCTCTATGGAGAAAACTGAAATGTCATAGCCATCCTCATCACAGTGGGGTGTCCATTGTTCCTCATTGATGGCTACATCCATGGTTGCTAGAATTTCTGCCCAGCCGTGGGGTTCGAATTCTTCGTCAGGAAATACTACAGGTGCATAGGCTGGGTCTTGAATGGGTCTATGTGTTTCGTTTGCACCTATATCTCTGGCCTTTTCTCTTTTCTCCTCTTCTACTGCTACTTTGCACATCCATAAGTGGGTGTCTTCATGCATCCATGAGGATCCTGATCCTATGGAATGCACAGATTCCGTATCATCTTTGGCTCTATGGATGGGATTCCATTGAATAGGTGGTACGTCTCTATGAGAGTAATCCTTAAGATTGACTTTGGTTGTGACACCTAGATGTTGCAAATACAAGGAATTGGTTCCCCAATCCTGTACCACTTGCAGCTGCCGCAGAAAAGGTCTTCCCAAAATCATTTCATAGGCATGATTTTTGCTGAAGTCACATATAGCAAATGTATGTTCAAACTCGACACCACAGGTGGTGAGAGTTATTCCTTCTAGCAATCCCAAGGGTCTCTCTATGTGACCATCAGCCATTTGCAATTTCATTCTCGTTGGCCTGAGTGCTGGCTTGCCCCAACGTTTCCATAGGGATGTGGTGGCAATTGCAACTCCTGCACCTGAGTCCAAAATTGCCTTGGTGGTGTGCTCCTGGTAGGTAATGGGAAGATAGGTGTTTCCTTCTTCACCTTCACACATATCTCCTACCTTATCCAAGGGTATCTCTGGCACTGTCCTATGTGATCCTACCTGGGAACGAGGTTTCGTTATCTCGGGCACTTGATTGGCTACTTGTTTCCGCACTTCTGGTCTAACCTTAAGCCACTCTTCCAAAGTGAGATTGCACTGCCCTTTGGTGTTCTTCACTACCTCTGTGTTCCTCGGTATGACTGAATCTTCGTTTCTTACCATGACTGTAGGTGCTCTCATACAGGTGGACTTTGCTTCCCATGGGCCTGTGAAATGGGGTAGTTCTTGTAAAGAATTAGACTCGAAGTCTAATCTTTCTTGAGATTGGGTGCTTTCCTGCTCCCCATAAATGGATGAGATGTCTTGTGGGAATTGGTCATGTGCGTCATCCACAAGTTCAATGGGAGGAGGAACTTCGCTTTCCTCAGCCCATTTGTCTTCTTGAATCTCACGTAGGAATTCTGGTGTGAACCGATTCATAGAAGATGATGTGTCTGGCTCCGTAGAGTTAGGCACATAGGCTTCAGGCACATAGGCTTTCTGGGTAGGAAAACCTGCTCTTTCACTAGCCTTGCCATGGTGTTGAGGGGCGAGTTCCTTTTGTGATTGTGCTAATAGATTCTCTACTCTTTCTAGGGAGGGGGGGGTGTCTGGTTCAGTGGAATTGGGCACATAAGATTTTGATGGGGGAGGGGTCGTGTTTTTGTTTGCTTTACCTCTCTCTTGATTTTTTTCTTCCTTGGCAGATCTTGCAATTATGCTCTCTAACTTCTCTAGAAGTCCATCCAAGTGTAATTGTGTCTTGGCTGAGCCCGAGTAATTGAAAAGGCGACTGGCTTCAAACATAGTCTGAGCCAATGCGACCATTTTCGCGCAAAGCTTGGTTCTTTCTATCTCTAGGTCAGCTCTAGGGTAGCATTTGTCATGATCCGTTACATTTGGCCCTTCTTGGATTCTGGCCTGATATGCTTTAAGCATCATGTCTATGTCTTCAGGAGTGGGATCAGCTAATATTGATCCTACTCGGGGTGGTGGGTGGGATACGTGGGGTGTATTAGAGGGTGGGGGGGTGGAGGGTGTTGGTGATGGTAGCGGTGGAAATGTGTGAGAGTGCGGTTGAGATGTGATCTCTATGATCTTTGCTTTGGTTTCTCTCAAGCTTTCTTCAAGTTCGCTCATCTTTTTTGCCCATTGCCTTTTTATTCTTTCACGACTATCCTTCCAGGCTCTCGTTCTCTTTTTGGTTATGCTCTCTGTTTCACTCACCTCGGGGATCTTTTCCTGACCAACACCTTGGTTTTGTTGTAGTGCCTGGGCTCTTGTGATCACCTGCACCGGTGCAGTGGAAGTCACACTCCCTGTGGAGTCTACAACTAACCCAACAACATTGATAGGAGTGATTTTAGGCATGTTATTAGGGTTCTTTGGGCAATCTCGTAGGAGATGCTCTTTCCCGCAGTCTTGACAGAAACCCTGAATGGTTACTGGTTGAGGTTGTGTAGGGGCAGGCAGTGGACAATCACGTATAAGGTGATCTCCCTGACATCTGAAGCATGGTCCTCTAGGAAATGGGGGTCGTACCTGCTTAGGTTGAGGTCTAGAGTTGGGGTTTGTGTACATGACATTAGCGTACTCAGGTTCCCCACAATTTTCACTTGGGTCCTCATAATAGTATGACTCGTTATGCTCGGGTGATTGCATGTAATAAGCCTGTGGGCTATCAATATGTGTGGAGTCAAAACTATGGTCACTTGGATCACTGTCTGATAGCAATGGGGTGATTGGGACTATGGCTCTGTTCAAATTTTCTTCAGCAGATGCATATTTCACTGGGATCACATTGGTTGGAGCAGGGGGTTGCTGTACTAGGACTGGTTGAGGTCTCTGCTGCCCTTGATAAGGTGCTTGATAAGTTTGCTGTGGTCTGTTGTATTGTTGTGGAGGGTACTGATTCTGGTATCTACCCTGTTGTGGATATGGCTGAGGGTAATTTTGCCTAACAGTTTGTTTGTTATATGGGCAGTCTTGTGCAGTGTGGTTTGTGTACCTACGCTCTATGGTGCAGTACTGGCTACTAGGATCCGCCTGAGGTTGGGCCATAATGGGACATACACTTGCCATATGTTCACCGCCACAATTGTAACACCGCTTAACTGGGGCAAATCTTGGAATTTGCTTGCTAGAGACACCTAGTTTTTGGGCTACCTTCTCTGCAAGTTCCTCGATGGATGTGGATTGACCAGATGTCATGTTACTAGAGCTATCAGAATCCTTATAGATTTTTGATAGTTCTAATTCCTCACCTAGATTGTCCTCAATGTCTATGCACATGCGCACGCACTCTTCTATCGTTCTGGGGTCCTTCAGGTACACATATGACCTGAGCTTAGTACTCAACAATCCATCTAGGAACAAGGCCACTTGTTTGGCTGGTGTGGGTAACTCCGGCATCGGGCATCTCTCCAGGTACTGTCTAAATCTTCTTCCAGCTAGTCTGACCGTCTCTTGAGGTGTTTGTTTGAAGCTGTGAATCAATGAGGAGGTATTGTGTCTTATGCCACTCTTAGAGAACTCTACAATGAATGCCTCTAAGAGTTGGTCTATGTTTCTGAAATGCCTCTCATTCAGTGGTTGGAACCACGTAAGGGCAGTGTTCCTAAGGGTTAGACCGAAAGCATTATATTGTGTGAATAGGTCCTCTACCTGCTCAGCTTTCAAGACTTGCCGAAATTCTGCCACATGATCATAAGGGTCTCCAGTGCCATCGAAGTAATTCTTCATGGACTTCACCAGTTGAGTTGGTCGTAGGGTCCTAGTGTGCTCTCTCGGCCTTGGCAAAGGAAAATCGTCAATGTCCCTGTGATTCCATGGGGTTCTATGTCTCTCAGGTTCCACTCTATTCCTTTATGTTCCCGTTCTTTCTCTTCCCGGGGAGTTGGCGAAACTTACCTCAGGTTTGTCTCTACTTCTATCTCTTTGAACTCCATGAGCTTGGGAGGTCCCCGCTCCTTGGTGACTGTATGACACATTAGTCCGAGGTTGGGGGAAAACAAATTCACCCTTCCATGTGTAGGCATGTCTGCCATGCTCGGTGACCACGAAGATCCTCTCTGATGTATTGTCTAGGTATGTCACTTTACCTGGGCAGTCAGGGTCTTTAAACTCATATATTGTGAGAGCACTCGCTTCCTGAGGTTGAGCAGATTTATATCTCCAAAAAGCCTCATTGGTTTCTCGGTTTAAAAGCAGATCTATGCTTTTATTATCCTGTGGAATCCACTCTGGAGTCATAATTCTGGTCAAGACAGATTTACCACGGGGGGTTCTTGGCTCTCTCTCAAAGTTCCCTTGCTCTATATCACCCATGTCGGTCTCAGCAATCACATTTCCAAACTCATCAGTTCTATCAGGAAGAGTCGTGACTACATATATAGTCCCCTCTTTATCTAGGTATGCTCCATTCTCAAACTTGACTACTGGGTGGTCTAATCCATGGGGTTGATCGGGGTTCTTAATCTGGACCACCGATCTTCTCAGGCCGTCTTCATAGATGCGAGCACCTAGACAATTCGTCCTGATGTATTCCAGTTGAGTCTTGTATGGTCCTTCTGGCTTTTCTAGATAAGCCAACCCTGAACTACCTACTGGTCTCTCCATGTGATAGGACATCTCAGAATCACTTGTTTCTGATCTGGGAGTGTATGGGAAATCACTCAACTGCTGGGCCCAAGACCTGGCAGTGTGATTGACACTAGCTTCAGAAGATCTGAGGCTTTGTCTGTCTCGGCCTAAGTGTCTGCCTGATCTAAGGTTCATATGCCTGATTTATTTACCCCCTGGAACCCAAGCACACTCTCGTTGCAGGTTGATTTTGCACCAATCACTTTGTTCTTTTTAGTTGAATATTATGTTTATGGTCTTGTCTGAAATTGCGTCGTCAGGAGTACTTAAGTGAATTTCCGCACTTGATAAGTGATCGATTCCCGTTTACCTTTTGTCCCTTAGGGTTTTCGCACTTAAGACCTATTTACTTCCTGCACTTGGTTGGTTAATACTCTTGGACTTGATT
>CM035441.1:116915501-116920501 GCA_020310875.1 Ceratopteris richardii | reverse complement strand
TAGTGAGTAGAATGTCTCAAATATAATGATAATCCACCTCTATATTCTTGCTCCTAATGTGATTGCAAGAGTCCACAAGGTTTATGATGAGGTACCTTAGATCTATTGCATATGTCATTGGTTAAAATATGTTCTTTGGGTTCTAAATTTGAGGCCACCAAGAATATCTTCGTATACGTTCTATTGTTCTATTCACTCCAAAATGTGTTGCTACAAGGTTACCATGATGTTGCTGAAGCACTTGGAATTTGGGCTTTCATGAATGGACATATATCAAGTTCTTCTAATATAGTAACCCATTATTTTCTTGGAACTCATTTACTTCACCATCTTTCACCTCTTGATTTTTCGTCTTGAACTTAGAATGAAATTCATTGTGTGATGGATATTCATAATCTAGGTGGATCAATATTGAATCTTCTTGACGGCTTTACGAGATAGCTACTAGTTGGACATTTTGTAGCTTTAAGTAGTATACTTGCTTGATCAAAACTTTATTCCTCTTTCTTTGGTGCAAGCTAAAGGTTTTCTTTACAATTCCTCTATGTCATATTGCTGCCCTCTTGGGCTTAACAATATTTTTCATCAACATTGATTTAATATAGGTCTTTTTAGTTGTTTAATTTATATGTATTCCTTCTTTTCTTTGGATTTTGTTTCTAAGATAAGAGCTTCTTTGCGAAGAGTGTATGCGAATAGTTTCTTCCTATCTTCTTTGCACTCTAGATTATCTTCATATGTTCCTATATAGTTGCGAAGAGTGTATGCGAATCGTTTCTTCATTTCATATTCGTGCTTTCAGTGATTCTCCATCTAGTCAAGGAAGATAATCATAGAATTTATCCTTTCTCTATATCTATATCTAGATCAATGTTTTGTCTCATAATCTTCTTATTGTGATCACCAATCTTTCTTTTTGAGATCACTAGGTTGAAGGTTCATAGTCTATAGGTTCAAAATTCAAAAGAACATATGTCTATAGGGCCCAAATTTCAGGTCCACAATGAAATAAAATGTCCAGCCTTGGACGGAATTGTCAAAGTCTTCTTCTTGGATCCTATTGTCTTCTTTCTAGAAAATAGTGGGAAATTATAGGAACTTTCCTGCACATGGTTTCCTATTCCTTTTTTGGGTCTCCTATAAGATATTTCTTCTCATGCTTCTACAACGAACATCTTAGTTCTATTCTTGTTTCATTTGAGCTTGACGGAATTCCCAAAACTTCTTGCATGACATTTAAATAGGACCGATCATTGTCTTATGTGATTATTCACTTAAAAACTTTTGGAATCATGTCTTTTATTTATGTTTTGAGGTTAAGGAAGGGATGTAGCCTAATCTTCACATAGATTTATCTTATTTTTGAAGGCTCCATCTTACATTATGTGACATATCTTCGTCTTTTCCATAACGTAAGCGTCTTTAATTACTTACGAGAAATAATTCTTTTCCTATTTATTCTTAGTACAATAGAAAGACAATTTTCTTAAAATATCATCAATGAACTTAAGATACCTCTTATCAACTATAAGATTATGCTCCTTTGTAAGTCCATGAAATGAGTTACAGACGAGATTATTCAGTTCTTTTTTTTAAGCAAGCCCAACTTTTTTTTCAAAGAAGAAAAAATCTGGATAGACGTAGCCCCTCCTACATTGTTTAGTTAAAAGAAAAAGTGTGCCCATGGGACCCCCTAACCCATAAAGAAATGAAGACCTAAACGCGATACAACATTGATGTTTGAAATGCACGAGGAAATCTAGGTCTTCCAGTTTGCAAGATGCCAAGAGCTACTATGTATTGCATACTCATTAGAAATACTCACAAAGGATCCTAATAACCTTTTATTCCTGGTCATGGGGTATCCATTTGCTTTGTATCTTTTTTCTCTTAAATGCCAACACCATGTGGTGTTTGAAGGAAAGGGGATTTATATAGTTTTGCCTAGCAAGCTAAGTGATCCTAGACATGGTTGTGGGTTTAATCTTTCGTAAACATGAAAGACCCCATGAAGTTCAAAGGCCTCAAGAACTTCAACAAACTAATTAATGAGGACAATGAACAAGTTATGGAAAATGAAAGCATCATAAACATCATAAAGTGACAAATTAGGTCATACGGTGATTAAGTCATGTAACGGTTTTGAAATAACTCATTTATTCGTCAATGCAACTCTCCCTTTTTAGCAAGGCGTTAAAAGTTTCTCGTTTGTAGCCACTCTTAAATGGTTGCAACTTATACTGGCTACTCTCAAGCTCTAAGGAGTAGAAAATATGGCACAAAAGAGTCTTTGTAGAGTTGGAAGATGGAACTATCACTTCTTTTGTTTAAGAAAGTTTTTCACTTCTTTTGTTTAAGAAAGTTTTTTAGTAGTAAGAATAAAGAGCTATAACAAGATTTAATCTAGTTTTCCATTTAATAGAAGAGCCAAAGAAGAAGTAACAAAAAATTGTTTAAAAGAAACCTAAGTAGCATTTAATTGTGTCCTTGAAGTAAACGACTGATTTCTAATGGGTAAAAGGCGCAAGCAACTTCGTCATAATTATGACTTTGAGTGACAAAGCCATGATTCTTTTAAGTTCCTATTCCTAATTATTGGTAGAGATAACATAAGGTTTAAAGACAAAACTAGCTCTATGATCCACAAAGCCACGGGGCTGAAAAACATACACTTCTTCATGCGAATCACCATTCAAAAATGCTGTTTTAATGTCCAACTGATGTACATCCCAACCATGATGAGCTGCAAGTGCAAAGATGCTCCGAACAGTAGTCATATGGCATGTAGGTGCAAAGGTCTCATCAAAATCAATGCCTCTTTCCTGTGCATAACCCTCCTGGAGGCAAGTCACATAAAGACCAAGTACCATTCTTCATTATAGCATCATATTCAGATTGCATAGCAGCCATCCAGTTTTTTGAATTTCATGCTTCATCAAACGAAAAAGGCTCATTCTCATCACAGAGACTAGATGCAGCCATAGCATAGCAATTTGATGCAAAAGAGGCACTATGAGAGCCTGAATGAGTACGATATGACAGAGGTGCATCTAATTTGCTATCACGCAAAGTCTGCACCAACCATTTTGGCATAGTTTTTGCCTGCTCAATATCAGCTCTCTCATCAAATAGTGCATCATGTAAATCTACATTAGAAATGGAATGATCTGCATCATCACATGAAACTTGCATTTAAGGCTAAGAAGCTGCCTCATTGGGACAAGCATTAGACTGTCCACCTGTAAAAAGAGGCAGCAAAGTATCATACATGTCTTTGGAGCTAACAAATGTCTCTTAGTACATGAAAGCAATGGCTAAATAGCATCTTCCATAAAAACAACATCACGGCTAACTAGAATGTGTTTAGTCTGTGGATGATAGAGACGATAGCCACTTGGGGCCTTTGAGTGCCTCGTTTACAACTATGGGTTATTTTATTGATCCCATACTTTCATCCATAAAAGCCATATTGATAATATGATATGAGGCTCTTTGTTGCTCCTTAATCCTCTTTCATCTACATAGCCCATATGTACATAAATCTCGAGCATCAGCTTCCTTAGAAGAGAGAGGGATCAAATGTATATTACAAAAATATATACACTAGGGCAAAATGATGTAATATAAAGGAGTAATATAATCATTTTGGAAGCAGCTAGGTCAGTGATTAATAGCTTCAAATGAGTAGAAATCCTCTTGATTGATATCTTTCTTGCCTTAAGGAAGAAATCTTATCTATGCTCTTGAATTTTTTCTTATGCATCTAAAGTATCATTCAATAGAGACATACACTATCAATGGCTTTCATATAAACACTAAGGTTTCACCCATGGACAATAATTCATTTGCACATGAGTGAATGTGAGACCATTTCGAATGATATTCATCAATTGTAGTAATGAAGTGTGACAAGTTTATGCATCTACATCCATGTGCCACGTGGGATCTTTAAGTGTCTTTTCTTTTGCACTGTATGTGGAGGAATTTTCACTTCAACTATGCGTGTCTACAACAACATTGCAATCTCACGTGTATTGAAATTGAAAACCCATGCAAATATCTATTTGCAGCCAAAAACTTAAGTATCTTATTAAATTGAGAGAACATTAATAGTGATCACCCTCTTTGTCAAAGAAACATTTGTGAATTGCTCAAGTACTTCATCATGCACCACAATTTTCTTTCATGCATTTAAGAGTATGCAATGATAGGTCTTCATAACATGGCCATGCATTTTTTTGCCCATGCTCGATTTGATCTTGAATTTGTGAGAAAAGATCATCACTTTTAATCTTCCATGTTAGAGTTATTTGATGATTGTTGGAACTTCTAGAGGAAGCACATGTTTGGTGTGGGAAAGCTGTGGTAGTGATGGTGCCCATGGACCCCCATCAAGTCATGAAAATGGAGTATTCAAAGCTTGGTGTGGAATTCTTCTACCTTAAATATGCTAAAAAAATACTCTACATCAAGTGAAGAAAAGAAAACATGAAAGAAGGAGATGAATTTTTTAAAATAAAAGAAGTCACGTGAACATAATTCAAAGGGTTCAAATATATTCAACTAATGGAGATGAAGAAGAGGAACAAGTAGCAACATACAAATTCCAATTTGGATAGTTTTCGCCATCCAACACTTATGTAAAAGACCATATAGAAGGCACATTTGTAATGGTTTGGAAAGGTAAAATAAAGAGATTTTATTGTTTCACTTAATTTAGCATGGATCAAAAGGTCATTTTTTCTCATGAAAAGAGAAACATTTTCATTTTCTTTTTCATTTTGGCTAGTTTTGAGGGATTGAATGCTATAAACATATTGAGAACGTTTGAGCATTACTTACCCCTGAGTTAACCTTTGAGAAACCACTTTGTGAGAATCCTCTCACGAATCATTTGATTCATTGATCTTTGTACTCATTCCATATTTAATTACCAATATAGATCTTCATGTCAACACATATGGCATGGATTGAAAGCTTGTCGAAGTGGATTTGGTGTA
>CM035441.1:116903001-116908001 GCA_020310875.1 Ceratopteris richardii | reverse complement strand
TATATATATATATATATATATATATATATATATATATATATATATATATATATATATATATATATATATATATATATATATATATATATAGCAGTACACACACATATATATAGATACACACACACACACACACACATATATATATATAGCAGTACACACACATATATAGATACACACACACACACACACACATATATATATATATATATACAGCAGTACAAACACGCACACACACACACATATACATATATACATATAGATACTGCTGTGTATATGTGTGTGTGTGCAGTACAAACACACATACTCACACACACACACATATATATATTATATACATATATATACATACATATATATAGATAATACATACATATATACATACATATATATATATACATACATATATACATACATATATACATACATTATGATACATTATATCATGTGATTTGGAATATAAAAGGCACTTATGTAATTCTACCGAAGTTGTGGAGGCAATCATCGGAGGAGTTGGAAAACTTTTTATCCAAAACAATGATTCTGTGGCTTTATGGATGGATTTGCTCAAAGAACAGACGTTCTTATACATGTAATACAATTGTAAATCAGAGACCTTGTGATAGAGAAACATATTATGTACTTGAACAATATATTAAGAAACGATATCAATGATTTTAAAATATTTGAACATCATGTATTTTATTGGTGTTTTTAAACACCACATATTTTTGGGACAGTTCAATCAAGTGAAAAATTATTGAAAGCCTAAATTGCATATATTTGAGTAATTACTGAATTCGATTGTTTTTCAAAGCTCTAAGTTAGTATGATAGATTTATTATAAAATTATATGAAACAATCTATAGTATTGACATAATTTTCATATCATTCACCTAAATGAACAATTATTAGTATGTCCGTTGCTTTATGGATGGATTTGCTCAAAGAACAGACGTTCTTATACATGTAATACAATTGTAAATCAGAGACCTTGTGATAGAGAAACATATTATGTACTTGAACAATATATTAAGAAACGATATCAATGATTTTAAAATATTTGAACATCATGTATTTTATTGGTGTTTTTAAACACCACATATTTTTGGGACTGTTCAACCAAGTGAAAAATTATTGAAAGCCTAAATTGCATATATTTGAGTAATTACTGAATTCGATTGTTTTTCAAAGCTCTAAGTTAGTATGATAGATTTATTATAAAATTATATGAAACAATCTATAGTATTGACATAATTTTCATATCATTCACCTAAATGAACAATTATTAGTATGTCAAATTGCATATTATTAAGTATTGTTAAATTAGATCTAAATTCATGTGGTTGCTTTTTTTTTAAATGGAGGTTCAGCCGAGGCCTACTCCTCCGGGCTTTAACTTTGAAATTGCAACTGTACAAGGAAGGGCATAGTATCCGTGGGACCCACCTTATCCCTCAAGATACAACTTTCCATGTTAAACATGTCCCTTACATGTGCTGATGGGGGTTGAACCCCCGTCCCCGCCTCAAGAGGCGAGAGGCCCAACCACCCGAACAAGTGACCCCCAATTTGAATATATTTATTGTTTATATTAAATTGTAAGCTCTAAATTCGTATTAGGATAGATTTGTTATAAAATAAATTGAAATCAATTTATTGATTTTTATAACATCATATTTTGGGATATTTACTTTAATATGAGCATTTATTGATATATCAAATAATTAACCTATTATTATTGAATTGGATAATACTAGACTTCATATTTAAAAAAAATTCAAGGCTGAATGCTTTTCTTTGTTTATTCATACTCCTTGGTGTTTTTTTAAATAAGCTCATCAACTAATATTATTTTTTATCTATTGAAAGCTTAAAACATTTTAACAAAAAGAAGATGTATTCATGAATTGATCTTTGTAAGAAGAATATAACATAGAAAATATAAGTTAATTCCATCACTTGGTATTATAAATGGGACTTGAATAATTCCCAAATTTCGTGAATAGGCCTACATGTTGAGATATCAAGCTTAACATGTGATGATCGAGGATTGCATATACCATTGTTTATTTCTCTAACATGTATAGTGGTTACACTGATATAGGTCAAGGATATTTTGAGTGAGCTTCACTAAATGTATCTATTAAGAGTGATTGAACATTTGTTTATGTCAACTCACTTTGTCATGATCATTAGGGTTTTCTTTATGTACTTCTCTTTATATATTTTACTTTTTGCATTTTAGTTTTATTCATTCTTATAAGTTCTCTTTACATAATACAAGAAGAAGATCATCTTTCTTTCCCCAATCTCTATGTGCTCCTTTCCTTGTGTGTGAGAGTGTGTGAGATCTCTCTTCCTTATTTCCTCCCTATTGGCATGATATCATAACTAGGTCTATAGAGAGCTTTTGAAGAAGGTCAACTATGAAGATTCTTGAGAAACATGGAGAACATGTGCTTTGAAAGAGTCTCAATTTTCTTTGACTTTTTGTATATACAATAAATACTTCAAATTATCTATTTTAACCTCCATTTAGAGCCTATAAGGTGGGTTCTGCAAAGAAAAAGTTTAGTTTGCAAAATTGTAATAAGTATCTAGAATTTCAAATGATTCCATGTATTTTTTACACAAAACTTGTGTCTATTTTTGTATGCATTTTCAAGTCACATAGTGTGACAATGTTCAAGCATACATATTGCTTCGATTGTTTTTTTTTTTTTGAGATTTGTGAATTGTTGCGAGAATAGAAAATGGTAATGAAATGAGCCAGCTTAAAATTGATTAGTTGGACAAGAACAACTTTCATGCTTGGACATTTAGAATGACCAACATCTTGATGGAAAAAGGGTAGTGGATGTACATCAACGGAGACAACCGGTACCCCTTGAAACTATTAGAGAGGAAGCGAACTACAAAATAGTTAAGAGCATATGAAGAGTGGAATCAAGGAGCATAAAAGGTAATGTATTGGCTATTTCTTAGCATACAAGATGGTAGATTGGACACACATCAGAGGTAAAATCTTCAAAATAGTCTTAGTCACATTGTATGGACCAATACAAAAGCTCAAAATTTGGAACTCAAGAATGAGCTCTATATACTTGAGAAAACGACCATGTTGTTAAGTAAATATAACTTAAAAATCAAAATTATATGTGAGTCACTTGCAACTATTGCGGTCAATGTAGATGATGATAAGGTTGAAGTGCACATTTGTGGTTTGGAGTTGCATTTAAAAATTTCAAAACTTCTGTTCGGATAGAGAAAATATCTTAAATTTTGGTAGTCTTTTGTTGATGCTAATAATTCAACAAAATTGGTAAAGATTCAAACTCCCAATTAAAAAACTAGTTCTAATCAAGTATCCTACTCTAGTAAAGGGAGAGGATGAGGTAGAGACTTAGGAATTGGATGAGGAAAGAGTAACGAAGTCGTGGCTCAAAAAAAAACTAATCCAAGAGGTAGATGATAGCTTCAAGGTAGTGGCGCGAAAGTGCTTGCAAAAACTTCTAAAGGAATAATTTAGCTAATGATGTTAACAAATGCTATATTTACGATAAAGCTAGTCACAACAATATCTCAGGGTTATACCAAGGCTTCTATCGAGGAAATTGAACAGGCACGTTTTTGCCCTGACGTCGATGTATGTGTCGATATAAGCATCGGTAGCAAAGTGCCGGTATAGGCATCGGTATAAGCACCTGTATGAGCGATGGTATAAGCATCGGTATTACTGGCACTCATACCTATGCCTATACCAGTGACCTGCTGGATGTACCATCGTGTATACCGACGTCCTACTAGGAATACTGACGCGCATACCAACGACCATATGTGCAGAATTTTTTTTGGGCAAAGTGTGTTGTCTTTTGCTATAGCAACATTACCATGATGTTGTGTAGCAAAAGACAATACACTCTGCCCAAAGAAAACCGAGTACATATGATGTGTACTCTAATGGCAACCAAAACATGATTTCATATAGCAAAATACTATCGGAAACAAAAGAGATGAGCAAAATCAACCATGAATCATGTACAAAAAAAGTTATATATTCCATAAATGAAGCATGTACAAGAGTGTGGCAAACCACTGCGATATATGAGCCAAATACAAAATGTGGCAAAGCACTTCTGTATAGGAACCGAATACAAAATTATGGTGCACCATTGCCACATATGAGTGTAATACAAAATTGTGGCAAAGCACTACCATACATATGCTTAAGGGAATTAAAACCTTTACACCTACAATCTTGCAACAAAGCATATCCGTAAAATGAGATAAATTGAAATGATAATTATAAAGAACAACTAAAAATACCAAACCAAGCTATAAGTTTACCTCATCATAGATTCTCCCATGAAATGATCACACTACATCCCTCTAAGACCTACAACAACACAGCCAATCCATGACGATATCCATAAGCTTCTTTGGTTCTCATCGGAGGATGACCCACTGCCAACTCCTATAATAAATATGCAAAATGTTAGATGAACATACATGATGTGCTTAACACAAACAAATTCAATACTTAAAATGATACTTACAAAATGGTAACGCAAACTGTCATATCCAATGCTACCCAAATGTGACGTTCCAACTGTATCTAAACGCGTGGCTACTGCATCTGGCTACTGACGACGTCGGTCAGGAGTACGTTGTTGATCATTGTGAATCGATTCCCACTCCTCAACATCTAACCATATAGGCTTCAGTAAGCCTACTCTGAAAGCATTAGAAGGCTCGAACTCCCAATGAGACATCACCCCGCGTGCAGTGTGCTGAATCCACTCAGCTCACAATAGGATGCCTAGGTGTTGGCCGATACTCTTCATCTATTGATTGTGTAATATAATTTTTCGAATCTTTATCCTGTTTGCACCATTTTAAGATGACCAAATGTCCAGAGTGTATGGAGCAAAGCTGTCGAATGCATTGATGCATGGACTTTCCAGCTCGATCCATCACCGGAGCTCTATCACATATGTGTT
>CM035441.1:116888001-116898001 GCA_020310875.1 Ceratopteris richardii | reverse complement strand
TTTCCAGCAAACATGATAGTATTTTTAACTTGAATCTATTTTTTAAATTTTAATAAAAGATGCTCAAACTTAAGTTTGAGCCTATTACATTGGATAGACTCTTACATCCAAAAGAACTAACTGAAGGTGAAACTTGGGTTTGGATGTCGATTCAAGTTGGAGTTTAAAATTGAATGTCTGTTAATTGTAGAGTCGGCCCATGAATTTTATGTTGTGTCACATAATATAAGGCTCGGACTGCTTTGAATCATGTCAAGTCTGAGTTTATCTAGTTATAAATGAGGCTCGAACTTAAGTCGAGCCTCTAAGCTTTTCCAACAAACAGGATAGTACTTTTAACTTGAATCTATTTTGAAATTTTAATAAAAGACGCTCGAACTTAAGTTCGAGCCTATTACATTGAATACTCTCTTACATCCAAAAGAACTAACTGAAGGTGAAACTCACCTTTGGATGTCGATTCAAGTTGGAGTTTAAAATTGAATGTTTGTTGAACGTAGAGTCGCAGAGGTTTGAACTTAAGTTTGAACCTCTATTCGATGTGCAGTTTGAAGGGCTCGAACTAAACCTATTCAAGTTGGAATATAACAAGCTCGTATTAATTTTGATAATTAGAGGATTAAACTTCAGTTTGAGAAACCCAAACTTAAGTTTGTAAATAAGAGAGGATTGAAATTCAAACTATGAACTTCAGTTTGAATTTCATTTCAACTTGGATCGAGAGAGTTTGAGCCTATATTCAATTTGGAGACCGTGAGTCATATCAAGTTTGGAATTGTTGGATCACATGATATGAGGCTCCAACTTAAGTTCGAGCCTCTCAAGTTTTTTGGCAAAAACAGGCTTCAACTTAAGTTCGAGCCTCTCAAGTTTTCTAGTAAAAACACTAATATTTTTAACTCAAATGTTGTTGCATCTACAAAAGCTAAGCCTCTGAATCTTATGAGTTGAGTTATGAAGCTCATACTTTTTCAGCTTTTCAAAAAGTTGCTAGAACTTAAGTTCGAGCCTCTTAACTCATGAATCCAAAAGAGCTAAGAGGCTCGAACTTAAGTTCACACCTTTAGAATCACATGAAGTTTGAGTCTTCACATGATATGAGACTCGAAATTAAATTCGAAGCCATGAATTTATGTTGTGTCACATAATATGAGGCTCCGACTGCTTTGAATCATGCCAACTTTCAGTTTGTTTAGTTACAAATTAGGCTCGAACTTAAGTTCGAGGCTCTAAGCTTTTCCAGCAATCATGATAGTATTTTTAGCTTGAATCTATTTTTTAAATTTTAATAAAAGATGCTCGAACTTAAGTTTGAGCCTATTACATTGGATAGTCTCTTACATCCAAAAGAACTAACTAAAGGTAAAACTTAGGTTCGGATGTTGATTCAAGTTGGAGTTTAAAATTGAATGTCTGTTAAATGTAGAGGCGGCCCATGAATTTTATGTTGTGCCACATAATATGAGGCTTGGACAGCTTTGAATCATGTCAAGTCTCAGTTTATTTAGTTACAAATGAGGCTCGAACTTAAGTTCAAGCCTCTAAGCTTTTCCAACAAACAGGATAGTATTTTTAACTTGAATCTATTTTGAAATTTTAATAAAAGACGCTCGAACTTAAGTTCGAGCCTATTACATTGAATACTCTCTTACATCCAAAAGAACTAACTGAAGGTGTAACTTAGGTTTGGATGTCGATTCAAGTTGGAGTTTAAAATTGAATGTCTGTTGAATGTAGAGTCGCAGAGGTTTGAACTTAAGTTTGAACCTCTATTCAATGTGCAGTTTGAGGGGCTCGAACTAAACCTATTCAAGTTGGAATCTAACAAGCTCGAACTTCATTTTGATAATTAGAGAGGATTAAACTTCAGTTTGAGAAACCCAAACTTTAGTTTGTAAATAAGACAGGATTGAAATTCAAACTATGAACTTCAGTTTGAATTTCATTTCAACTTGGATCGAGAGAGTTTGAGCCTATATTCAATTTGGAGCCTGTGAGTCATATCAAGTTTGGAATTGTTGGCTCACATGATATGAGGCTCCAACTTAAGTTCGAGCCTCTCAAGTTTTTTGGCAAAAACAGTCTTCAACTTAAGTTCGAGCCTCTCAAGTTTTTTAGTAAAAACACTAATATTTTTAACTCAAATCTTGTTGCATCTACAAAAGCTAAGCCTCTGAATCTTATGAGTTGAGTTATGAAGCTCATACTTTTTCAGCTTTTCCAAAAGTTGCTAGAACTTAAGTTTGAGCCTCTTAACTCATGAATCCAAAAGAGCTAAGAGGCTCGAACTTAAGTTCACACCTTTAGAATAACATCAAGTTTCAGTCTTCACATGATATGAGACTCGAACTTAAGTTCGAAGCCATGAATTTTATGTTGTGTCACATAATATGAGGCTCCGACTGCTTTGAATCATGTCAACTCTCAGTTTGTTTAGTTACAAATTAGGCTCCAACTTAAGTTCGAGCCTCTAAGCTTTTCCAGCAAACATGATAGTATTTTTAGCTTGAATCTATTTTTTAAATTTTAATAAAAGATGCTCGAACTTAAGTTTGAGCCTATTACGTTGGATAGTCTCTTACATCCAAAAGAACTAACTGAAGGTGAAACTTAGGTTTGGATGTCGATTCAAGTTGGAGTTTAAAATTGAGAGTCTGTTAAATGTAGAGTCGGCCCATGAATTTTATGTTGTGCCACATAATATGAGGCTCGGACTGCTTTGAATCATCTCAAGTCTCAGTTTATTTAGTTACAAATGAGGCTCGAACTTAAGTTCAAGCCTCTAAGCTTTTCCAACAAACAAGATAGTATTTTTAACTTGAATCTATTTTGAAATTTTAATAAAAGACGCTCGAACTTAAGTTCGAGCCTATTACATTGAATACTCTCTTACATCCAAAGTACTAACTGAAGGTGTAACTTAGGTTTGGATGTCGATTCAAGTTGGAGTTTAAAATTGAATGTCTGTTGAACGTAGAGTCGCAGAGGTTTGAACTTAAGTTTGAACCTCTATTCAATGTGCAGTTTGAGGGGCTCGAACTAAACCTATTCAAGTTGGAATCTAACAAGCTCGAACTTCATTTTGATAATTAGAGAGGATTAAAATTCAGTTTGAGAAACCCAAACTTAAGTTTGTAAATAAGACAGGATTGAAATTCAAACTATGAACTTCAGTTTGAATTTCATTTCAACTTGGATCGAGAGAGTTTGAGCCTATATTCAATTTGGAGCCGTGAGTTATATCAAGTTTGGAATTGTTGGCTCACATGATATGAGGCTCGAACTTAAGTTCGAGCCTCTAAAGTTTTTTGGCAAAAACAGGCTTCAACTTAAGTTCGAGCCTCTCAAGTTTTCTAGTAAAAACACTAATATTTTTAACTCAAATCTTCTTGCATCTACAAAAGCTAAGCCTCTGAATCTTATGAGTTGAGTTATGAAGCTCATACTTTTTCAGCTTTTCCAAAAGCTGCTAGAACTTAAGTTCGAGCCTCTTAACTCATGAATCCAAAAGAGCTAAGAGGCTTGAACTTAAGTTCACACCTTTAGAATCATATCAAGTTTGAGTCTTCACATGATATGAGACTCGAACTTAAGTTTGAGCCCATGAATTTTATGTTGCGTCAAATAATACAAGGCTCGGACTGCTTTGAATCATGTCAACTCTTAGTTTGTTTAGTTACAAATGAGGCTCGAACTTAAGTTCGAGCCTCTAAGCTTTTCCAGCAAACATGATAGTATTTTTAACTTGAATCTATTTTGAAATTTTAATAAAAGATGCTCGAACTTAAGTTTGAGCCTATTACGGTGGATAGTCTCTTACATCCAAAAGAACTAACTGAAGGTGAAACTTAGGTTTGGATGTCGATTCAAGTTGGAGTTTAAAATTGAACGTCTGTTGAATGTAGAGTCGGCCAAAAGTTTTATGTTGTGTCACATAATATGAGGTTCAGACTGCTTTGAATCATGTGAAGTCTCAGTTTATTTAGTTACAAATGAGGCTCAAACTTAAGTTCGAGTCTCAGTCAATTCAAGGTGGAATTTAAAATTGAATGTTTGTTGAACGTAGAGTCGCAGAGGTTTGAACTTAAGTTTGAACCTCTATTCAATGTGCAGTTTGAAGGGCTCGAACTAAACCTATTCAAGTTGGAATATAACAAGCTTGAACTTAATTTTGAGAATTAGAGAGGATGAAGCTTTAGTTTGAGAAACCCAAACTTAAGTTTGTAAATCAGATAGGATTGAAATTCAAACTATGAACTTTAGTTTGAATTTCATTTCAACTTGGATCAAGAGAGTATGAGCCTATATTCAATTTGGAGCCCGTGAGTCATATCAAGTTTGGAATTGTTGGGTCACATGATATGAGGCTCCAACTTAAGTTCGAGCCTCTCAATTTGGCAAAAACAGGCTTCAACTTAAGTTTGAGCCTCTGAAGTTTTTTGGTAAAAACACTAATATTTTTAACTCAAATCTTCTTGCATCTACAAAATCTAAGCCTCTCAATCTTATGAGTCGAGTTATGAAGCTCTAACTTTTTCAGCTTTTCCAAAAGTTGCTAGAACTTAAGTTCGAGCCTCTTAACTCATGAATCCAAAAGAGCTAAGAGGCTCGAACTTAAGTTCACACCTTTAGAATCATATCAAGTTTGAGTCTTCACATGATATGAGACTCGAACTTAAGTTCGAGCCCATGAATTTTATGTTGTGTCACATAATATGAGGCTCCGACTGCTTTGAATCATGTCAACTCTCAGTTTGTTTAGTTACAAATAACTCCGACTTAAGTTTGAGCCTCTAAGCTTTTCCAGCAAACAAGATAGTATTTTTAACTTGAATCTATTTTTTAAATTTTAATAAAAGACGCTCGAACTTAAGGTCGAGCCTATTACATTGAATACTCTCTTACATCCAAAAGAACTAACTGAAGGTGAAACTTAGGTATGGATGTTGATTCAAGTTGGAGTTTAAAATTCGATGTCTGTTGAATGTAGAGTCACAGAGGTTTGAACTTAAGTTTGAACCTCTATTCAATGTGCAGTTTGAAGGGCTTGAACTAAATCTATTCAAGTTGGAATCTAAGAAGCTCGAACTTAATTTTGAGAATTAGAGAGGATTAACCTTCAGTTTGAGAAACCCAAACTTAAGTTTGTAAATCAGACAGGATTGAAATTCAAACTATGAACTTCAGTTTGAATTTCATTCCAACTTGGATCGAGAGAGTTTTAGCCTACCTTCAATTTGGAGCCCGTGAGTCATATCTGTGTCTTATGTGCAAAAGAACAAAGAGGCTTGAACTTAAGTTCGAGCCTCTGAGCTTTTCCAACCATATCAAGTTTAGCATTGTTGGATCACATGATATAAGGCTCAGCTTTTCCAGCCATGTCAAGTTTAGGATTGTTCTGTGTTAGGTGCAAAAGAACAAAGAGGCTCGAATTTAAGTTCGAGCCTCTAAGCTTTTCCAACCATATCAAGTTTAGAATTGTTGGATCACATGATATGAGAAAAAGAACAAAGAGGCTCAAACTTAAGTTCGAGCCTCTCAGCTTTTCCAACCATATCAAGTTTAGGATTGTTGTGTCTTATGTGCAAAAGAACAAAGAGGCTCGAACTTAAGTTTGAGCCTCTGAGCTTTTCCAACCATATCAAGTTCAGGATTTGTTGGATCACATGATATGAGCCTCAGCTTTTCCAGCCATATCAAGTTTAGGATTGTTGTGTCTTATGTGCAAAAGAACAAAGAGGCTCGAAGTTAAGTTCAAGCCTTTGAGCTTTTCCAACCATATCAAGTTTAGGATTGTTGGATCACATGATATGAGCCTCAGCTTTTCCAGCCATATCAAGTTTAGGATTGTTGTGTCTTATGTGCAAAAGAACAAAGAGGCTCGAACTTAAGTTCGAGCCTCTAAGCTTTTCCAACCATATCAAGTTTAGGATTGTTGGATCATATGATATGAGCCTCTGAGCTTTTCCAACTATATCAAGTTTAGGATTGTTGGATCACATGATATGAGCAAACGAACAAAGAGGCTCGAACCTCTGAGCTTTTCCAACCATATCAAGTTTAGGATTGTTTGGTCACATGATATGAGCAAAAGATCAAAGAGGAGTTAGAGCCTCTCAGCTTTTCCAACCATATCAAGTTTAGGATTGTTGTGTGTTATAGGATTGTTGGGTCACATGATATGAGCAAAAGAACAAAGAGGAGTTCGAGCCTCTCAGCTTTTCCAACCATATCAAGTCAGGATTGTTGGATCACATGATATGAGCAAAAGAACAAAGAGGCTTGAACTTAAGTTCGAGCCTCTCAGCTTTTCCAACCATATCAAGTTTAGGATTGTTGTGTCTTATGTGCAAAAGAACAAAGAGGCTCGAACTTAAGAGCTTTTCCAACCATATCAAGTTCAGGATTTGTTGGATCACATGATATGAGCCTCAGCTTTTCAAGCCATATCAAGTTTAGGATTGTTGTGTCTTATGTGCAAAAGAACAAAGAGGCTCGAAGTTAAGTTCGAGCCTCTGAGCTTTTCCAACCATATCTAGTTTAGGATTGTTGGATCACATTATATGAGCCTCAGCTTTTCCAGCCATATCAAGTTTAGGATTTTTGTGTCTTATGTGCAAAAGAACAAAGAGGCTCGAAGTTAAGTTCGAGCCTCTGAGCTTTTCCAACCATATCAAGTTTAGGATTGTTGAATCATATGATATGAGCCTCTGAGCTTTTCAACCATATCAAGTTTAGGATTGTTGGATCACATGATATGAGCAAAATAACAAAGGAGGCTCGAACTTAAGTTCGAGCCTCTGAGCTTTTCCAACCATATCAAGTTTAGGATTGTTTGGTCACATGATATGAGCAAAAGAACAAAGAGGAGTTAGAGTCTTAGGATTGTTGGGTCACATGATTGAATTGTGTGTTATGTGCAAAAGAACAAATAGGCTCGAACTTAAGTTTGAGCCTCAAGATCAATTGAATTTCGATGGCTCGAACTTAAGTGGCGTAGGATTGTTGAAAGAAAAAACAGACTCGAACGTAAGTTCGAGCCGTCGGATAAATTCGGCCTCAAAATCAATTGAATAACCTCTTAGCTTTTCAATCCATATCAAGCTTAAGATTGTTGGTTCACTTGGTATGTTGCTTGAAGTTAAGTTCGAGCCTCTTCAGTTTCAGCCTAGTTTGGGATTGTTTATTCATATGATATGAGAGTTCGAGCCTCTGAAATTTGATATTGCGTCATCAAGCTCAATCCTTTCAGGGTCGAACCTATAAACTATATCAAGTTCCTTAATACCAAGTTCGAAATTCAGTTTGAGCCTTTGAATAATATCAACTGTCACATGATTGAACAACGTTTTATGTGCAAAAGAACGAACAGGCTCGAACTTAAGTTCGAGCCTTTGGGTCACATGATTGAACAGCGTTTTATGTGCGGCTTTTTCCACCCATATTAAATTTAGGATTGTTGTGTCTTATGTGCAAAAGAACAAAGAGGCTCGAACTTAAGTTTGAGCCTTAGAATCAATTCAATTTTAGGAGCTTTGAACCTCTTATAGAGTCTCTCAGCTTTTTCAACCATATCAAGAACAGGGAGGCTCGAACTTAAGTTCGAGCCTCTTAGCTTTTCAAGCCATATCAAGCTTAGGATTGTTGGTTCCAATTCGAGCCTTTGTCAGTTTTCTAAGTTCCACCATATCAAGTTTGGAATTTTGGCTCAGATGATATGAGGCTCCAACTTAAGTTTGAGCCTCTCAAGTTTTTTGCAAAAACAAGCTTCAACTTAAGTTCGGCTTCTCAAGTTTTCTGGTAAAAACACTAATATTTTTAACTCAAATCTTCTTGCATCTACAAAAGCTAAGCCTCTGAATCTTATGAGTTGAGTTATGAAGCTCACACTTTTTCAGCTTTCCAAAAGTTGCTAGAACTTAAGTTCAAGCCTCTTACTGATTAATCCAAAAGAGCTAAGAGGCTCGAAATTAAGTTCACACTTTAGAATCATATCAAGTTTGAGTCTTCACATGATATGAGACTCGAACTTAATTTCGAGCCCATGAATTTTATGTTGTGTCACATAATATGAGGCTCCGACTGCTTTTGAATCATGTCAACTCTCGGTTTGTTTAGTTACAAATGAGGCTCGAACTTAAGTTCGAGCCTCTAAGCTTTTCCAGCAAACATGATAGTATTTTTAACTTGAATCTATTTTCAAATTTTGATAAAAGATGCTCGAAGTAAATCTATTCAAGTTGGAATCTAACAAGCTCGAACTTCATTTTGAGACATAGAGAGGATTAAACTTCAGTTTGAGAACCCAAACTTAAGTTTGTAAATCAGACAGGATTGAAATTCAAACTATGAACTTCAGTTTGAATTTCATTCCAACTTGGATCGAGAGACTATCTTCAATTTGGAGCCCGTGAGTCATATCAAGTTTGGAATTGTTGGCTGAGATGATATGAGGCTCCAACTTAAGTTCGAGCCTCTCAAGGTTTTTGGCAAAAACAGGCTTCAACGTAAGTTCAAGCCTCTCAAGTTTTCTGGAAAAGCACTAATATTTTTAACTCAAATCTTGTTGCATCTACAAAAGCTAAGCCTCTGAATCTTGTGAGTTGAGTTATGAAGCTCATACTTTTTTAGCTTTTCCAAAAGTTGCTAGAACTTAAGTTCGAGCATCTTAACTCATGAATCCAAAAGTGCTAATAGGCTCAAACTTAAGTCCACACCTTTAGAATCATATCAAGTTTGAGTCTTCATATGATATGAGACTCGAACTTAAGTTCAAGCCCATGAATATTATGTTGTGTCACATAATATGAGTCTCCGACTGCTTTGAATCATGTCAACTCTCGGTTTGTTTAGTTACAAATGAGCCTCGAACTTAAGTTCGAGCCTCTAAGCTTTTCCAGCAAACATGATAGTATTTTTAACTTGAATCTATTTTTAAATTTTAATAAAAGATGCTCGAACTTAAGTTTGAGCCTGTTACATTGAATACTCTCTTACATCCAAAAGAACTAACTGAAGGTGAAACTTAGGTTTGGATGTTGATTCAAGGTAGAGTTTAAAATTGAATGTTTGTTGAACGTAGAGTCGCAGAGGTTTGAACTTAAGTTTGAACCTCTATTAAATGTGGAGTTTGAAGGGCTGGAACTAAACCTATTCAAGAATCTAATAAGCTCGAACTTAATTTTGAGAATAAGAGAGGATGAAACTTCAGTTTGAGAAACCCAAACTTAAGTTTGTAAATCAGACAGGATTGGAATTCAAACTATGAACTTCAGTTTGAATTTCATTTCAACTTGGATCGAGAGAGTTTGAGCCTATATTCAATTTGGAGCCCGTGAGTCATATCAAGTTTGGAATTGTTGGCTCACATGATATGAGGCTCCAACTTAAGTTCGAGCCTCTCAAGTTTTTTGGCAAAAACAGGCTTCAACTTAAGTTCGAGCTTCTCAAGTTTTCTGGTAAAAACACTAATATTTTTAACTCAAATCTTCTTTATCTACAAGAGCTAAGCCTCTGATTGGGTTATGAAGCTCAGACTTTTTCAGCTTTTCCAAAAGTTGCTAGAACTTAAGTTCGAGCCTCTTAACTCATGAATCCAAAAGAGCTAAGAGGCTCGAACTTAAGTTCACACCTTTAGAATCATATCAAGTTTGAGTCTTCACATGATATGAGACTCGAACTTAAGTTCGATCCATGAATTTTATGTTGTGTCACATAATATCAGGCTCCAACTGCTTTGAATCATGTCAACTCTCAGTTTGTTTAGTTATAATGAGGCTCGAACTTAAGTTTGAGCCTCTAAGCTTTTCCAGCAAACATGATAGTATTTTAAACTTGAATCTATTTTTAAATTTTAATAAAAGATGGTCGAACTTAAGTTTGAGCCTATTACGTTGGATAGTCTCTTACATCCAAAGAACTAACTGAAGGTGAAACTTAGGTTTGGATGTCGATTCAAGTTGGTGTTTAAAATTGAATGTCTGTTGAATGTAGAGTCGGC
>CM035441.1:116792110-116857110 GCA_020310875.1 Ceratopteris richardii | reverse complement strand
TTTCAGAATCTACCAAGACGCCGCTGGAAACCAGTTTAACAATCTTGGATAAAGATTTAGAGTTATCCACGATCAGAAATACTCTAGGAAAAGAAATCGGTAAAAGCGGAAAAACACTGCAGTCTGGTACACTTTCAGTTCACTCCGGTGATATTCCGGTGATAGAAACACCAACTGGCGGCCAAGGATTAGCATTTTTTGCGGAATCCTCAGCCCGACCCGCGTGCTTGGAAGAAAGATTTTGGATATTGGACATCCAGAAGGAAGGAAAGCTGTTCGAAGCAGAGATCCGAAGTATCCTACGCAAAAACAGCACACCGGAAGGCACGCCATCCGGCAATTCAAGTTCTGATAGTTCAACCAATCAACCTCAAGATACAGAAGAAGGGCCGAATACACTCACAATGAACGGACAACAACAGCAACAACAGTTATGTCAACCAAGGCCGCCTCCAACAGGAGTAACATACACGAAATTTGGTGGATTCCCAGGAGATGACCCGGATGCTCACGTACGCACTTTCGAGATCAGTTATGCAGTCCTTAACCATCCGCCGGATCAGGCATACAAGGCCATTGTTTTTCAATCTACACTGGTCAATGAAGCGGCTAGATGGCTTACGGAATACGACATTAATCATTTCGGTACCTATGATGCAGTACGAGATGCTTTTCTGCAACGATTCAGGTTAAAGAAGAATCCCGCCGAAATCTTTGATTATTTACAGAACAACCGACAAAAGGCGAATCAGACTGTCCAGGAATATGCTACACTTTTTAGAACACACTTGCGACAGATACCACAGGCCCACGTTAACTTACCGGATGATGTCATCATGCAGTGGTTTATCAATGGTTTAACCCCGCAATTGAAGCAGATCATGATCATAAGATGTGTCGGAGCAATGACGTTGGATGCAGTCATTGCCATGGCTCTGCAACTGGAATCCAAAGTCGGTGGATTTACAGAAGATCTAGAGTGGTTAAAAACGAACAAAACTATGACTGAAGATATAACCAGACAACTGTACTGTATCACATGCAAAAATTCAGGTCATACTAGTGCCAATTGTGCGCTAAATCAAACGTTCTGCGCTATCTGCAACACTGCCGGACACACCACCGGAAATTGTGTCTACAATGCCAGAATACAGGGAACAGCAACAGTCAATGCTGTTATTCAAGAACATGGACAGGCAGCGAATCACTATGTACCTCCGCAACTGAGAAACAATCAACCGCAAGGGTATCGAAACTACCGAGGACAGAGAAACAATAACTATAATGCAAACCGCTGGCAGAACGAACCACCACCGGAAAATCCCAATTTACCACCGCCACGCTGTCATTTTTGTGGTGAATTCGGACACATTAGAAGATTTTGCAAGGATGCAGCTGAGTATGCTACAGTCCAAACCCGATCAGGTAAACAGCTGCAGTCAGCCGCAGAAATATTCGAACCGGGGATACGAGAACAACATAGGATGTATAACAAGGCTAGCCACTGGACCGCAACAAAACCACCAGTGTTCCCAGAACCTATTCCGGTGACTCAGACCTCGTCGACAAAGGAAGGAACACAACAAAAGGAAGCAGCAGCGGAGCCATCATCAGCAGTAGACATAACAGCAGATACTTCTGCATCAGTAGAGACCTTAAGTTCAAAAGAGCAGGATAACCAATCTCAGCAGGCCTGGGAAATTTTATCCAAGGCATCTATCACTCTGCCTCTCGGCCAACTACTGGCATTAGTACCTGGGGTTCGACAACAGTTCCAGCAACAGTTCAGTCCGGTACCTTCTTGTATTCCGACGACAGCAGCAGTTCAACCGGAACCTGATTCTACGGTTGATCATTCAGTTCCCTTGATTACAGTATGGTATAAGAAGCATAAAATTACACAGGTATTGATTGATGGCAGCTCTGGTGTTAACATTGCAACTACAACCTTATGCAATAGGTTAGGATGGACCGAAATCGAACCAGTTCAATTTTTTGTCAGAATGGCAGACCAATCTAGAGTCCATCCTGTAGGACTTGTGCGAAATGTACCCATTACTTTACAAGGTACGACCTTCAAAATGAATTTTGTTATACTAGATCTGCCAGAATCCACTTTGGATTACAACCTTCTTTTCGGTCGACCTTGGCTGAAGCATGCGAAGGTAATACAGGACTGGTCCGCACAAGAGCTTACGTTCAAAGATGCCAACCGTAGATATGTGGTCAAATTAGATGCTATACAACCTTGCGAACTTCACGCCAGACCATATTTTGCTGAACCAGTCCACATGTTAGATGGACTATCAAATGATGAAGAAGAGGAATTTCTGAAGAATAACGCTGATTTAATGACCTTAGGGACTGTTGATCTACAGTCCGTGATAGATAACTGGAGTACTTCAGTTTGTACAGTTGCACCAATCACCAAAAAAAACTAAGCAGGAAGATATTGTTTCAACACATGACGATGAATTACAATCACTATTCCGGTCAACAGACGATACAGAGAAACCGCAACAGTTTTATGTTTCCGAAGACCAGTTGACCTCGTACAACTTAGGAGACGAAGATCATCCACGACCTGTAAAGATAAGGCAAAACTTATCGGAAACATTTAAAGCTGATTTGATTCGACTACTCCACGAATTCTCAGACGTCTTTGCATGGGACTACAAAGATATGAAAGGACCAGATCCGCGCATCTATCAGCACAGAGTCATGTTGAAACCTGAAGCTAAACCGAATAAGCAGCCCAGCTACCGGATGAATCCCAATTATGCATCACAGTTAAATGCTGAACTTGATAGATTATTAAAAGTTGGATTCATCGTACCAGTAGAACATGCTGAATGGATTTCACCAATTGTGATCATGTCAAAGAAAAATAAGCAACTACGAATCTGTGTAGACTACCGAAAATTAAATGCAGCAACAGTACCGGATCCTTTCCCGATCCCCTTTCTGGATACCATGCTTGATAGGGTAACAGGCCACGAAATGTATTCATTCTTAGACGGATACAGTGGTTACAATCAGGTTAGAATGGCTGAAGCAGATATACCAAAAACTGCCTTCATTACCAATTGGGGTGTCTTTGCTTGTACAATAATGTGGTTTGGGTTAAGAAATGCACCAAGCACCTTTCAGCGATGTATGCAGGAGATTTTCTCTCCTTATCTCAATTCGTTTATGCAAGTATATCTCGATGACTTCTCGATTTTTGGAAAGATGATGGCACATTTGCTTCATCTACGGTGCTGTTTCCAAAAGTGTCGAGACTACAGACTCTGCCTTAACCCAAGCAAATCTGTGTTTGCCGTTTCATGTGGCAAACTACTTGGTCATATTGTATCTGCCCAAGGTATCCGAGTAGACCCAGATAAGATTTCGGCAATTTTAGAAGCCTCAGTACCCGCCACTCCGAAAGAAGCAATGTGTTTTATGGGTCAAGTAGGGTGGCATGGCAGACACTTACGGTGGCTTGCTCATCTGGCTGTACCACTGAACAGACTAATCACCAAAACTCCCCGACAGTTCGAATGGACTCAGGAATGCCAAACTACATTTGATCGACTCAAGTATCTATTGACGCAGGCCCCAATCTTGCAACCACCGGACTGGGACAATCCATTCCATGTTTTTGTCGACGCTTCAGATATTGCGATCGGCAGTATTTTGATGCAGCAAACACATAGATGGTTTCGCCCTGTCTATTACACCAGTAGAAGGCTTGCACCGGCAGAAAAGAACTATTCTACCACCGAAAGAGAATGTCTAGGATTAATTTACTCCATCAAAAAGTTCAGACATTATCTATTAGGCCGGAAATTCACCTTTCATGTGGATCATGCTGCCCTCGTCTATCTAGTAAGACAGCAACATTTAGGCGGACGATTAGCACGATGGGTGCTACTCTTGCAGGAATTTGATTATGAAGTCATTCACCGACCCGAAAATGCACATGCCTTAGCAGATTTCTTATCTCGCCTAGATTCTGGTGAAGCTCCGATAGGCATAGATGACACGACTCAAGCAATTTATAGTTATGAGCCACTGACCGATGAGTCTGCCGAATTACAAGCAACACCTACATATTATGATCAGATTCTAACTTTTCTCACCGAAGGATGCTTTCCATCTGAGACTGCCAAGGCAGTTCGAAGGAAAATGGCAGTCTTTAGCCGCCGATTCCGGTTAGTTGTAGGAGAACTATATTATGTAGATCACACCGGAATCTTACTTCGATGTGTTCCTCCGCATGAAATTAACTCGGTCATCACAATGACTCATTCAACCCCTACTGGTGGTCACTTTGCCACAGATTTAACTCACCGGAAAATTCTGCAAGGAGGTCTCTGGTGGCCAACTATGTACCAAGATGTGGCCCAATTCGTCAGAAACTGCGATAACTGTCAAAGGTCTGGACAACCACTGCAACGACACTTCTTTCCCTTGCAGCCAATTATGCCACTCGAACCATTTCAGAAATGGGGATTAGATTTTATCGGTCCAATCACACCTCCAGCAATCTTCAGTAACAACAGATACATACTAACCTGTACAGACTATGCAACGAGGTGGGCAGAAGCTTGGGCTTTACGGTCTGCTACAACAGTTGTAGTAGCAAAATGTCTAGTAAATGATGTCTTCCCACGATTTGGCTTACCACTCGAATTGGTGACAGATCAAGGTACTCACTTCGTAAATCAATTAATGAAGGTACTCACCCAATCATTCCAGGTGACACATAAACTTAGCTCTCCATATTACCCTCGCGCCAATGGTTTGGCCGAAAGTACAAACAAATCACTATTGAATATCCTTCGGAAACTGATCATGGAAGCACCGGAAAGATGGGATCAACTACTACCTGCAGTATTATGGGCATACCGAACTACATATAAAGTAACAACAGGATTGACACCTTTCAAACTAGCTTATGGCTTAGAAGCAATAGCACCCATGGAAATAGTTATCCCAAGTCTGCGTGTAGCAATCACTCAGAAAATGCTACCGGAAGATTCGCTGACAGCACGAATGGACGCACTCAGGGAACTTGATGAGCATCGATGGCTCAGCTTTTTAACCATGTGCGAAGTACAACTAAGGCAAGCCAAGACACACGATCGATATTTGAAGACTCCAATCTTTTCGGTAGGTCAGCTTGTACTCTTCTATAACGCAAAATCCGATAGAGCAGCAGGAAAGTTCAAATTACGATGGTTCGGCCCTTTTAAGATCTCAGAACAAGTCGGTCCGGCAACTTTTTGGTTGACTACGTTGACTGGAAATCCACTCCCAAAAGTAATTAATGGGTCGAAGCTGCGGCCATATCATCACACCACTAGCCCACATTAAGTTTTTCGACGATGGACCGCGTTTTGTTTAATCTTTTCTGTTTTTTCTTCTTCTTTCTGCTTTTTATAAATAGCCGTGTTTTGTACAATCTCGATGTGACCAGCCACCCCCTTAACAGTCACTTGAGTACGCACACCTGCATGAAAACCAGCATTATTCCCGCACTGCACAATGATATCCAACCCCCTTTTCCTCCCCACCGTATTGTTTCTACTTAAACTCTGTCGATAACGCCGAAAAAAGCTATTGTGTTGTATGTTAGTATTCTGAGCCCTCGTACATTCTACATCCGTGTTCATTGTCTGTCTCAGTAAACGCCATGGAAGCGATAGCCAACTATGTTGCCTTCCGCGATGGTATCCCTACCGAGGTAGGTGAATAATATCTGCGTTGCAGAGGGTTGGCCAACTTCGCTGAGTTGCCTTGGCACTCGGTGGAAGCCCATTCTTTCTTCATGCAAATCATCACCGCCATTGCTCAGTCCCCCGCCACCGAACGCCAATGGGTCTTCCTCTCGCTCCCTTCGCGAACAGTCATCACCTTCCAAGCCTTCGCTGAAGCCTATCGCCTCAACCCGCAAGGCCGTGAACATGGCCCTAGTATTCCCATCGCCCGCATGAATGAACTATTCCCCCGCTCTTCGTCCAACGAATACGCCATTCTCTGCCGACCCGAACCCGAACGATCCGCCCTGCAATTCTTAGTCGCCATACTCAACCTGCAGAAGCGCACCTACGGCATCTCACGACCATTTTATTCCGCTTTAGAATTAGCTGCCCAAGAACCCGTCAACTTCGCATCATACTTTTTCCTTAGAATCCATAAAGAATGTGTCGCTATAGTGAAGCAACTCCAAAAGGGTACCACCCCGCGCTCTCGCCTTCCCCATATCATCTCATTCCTTTTCCCAGCCATCCTTGCCGCACAACCACCACCCCAAGGTCCCGTACTTAGACTCGAAGAATCAGTTCAACCACTCGACGACGAGGAAGAAGAAGATGAGGAGATCAACCAACTCTTCCGCAATAAGAGAATTCGGATCAGCTCCTCAGAAAGCGAAGCACAAGGATCCGCCGGAAAGAATCAGGACACCCGAAACGCTGAACAAGAAGAGACCTTCCACAACACAGCCACTTCCATACACAACGAATCATCGGCCGACCACCACGACCAGCAGAATCACACAGAAACAGAACCAGTCTCAACCGAAGAAGCATCAGCACGACGAGAAGATGAACAACAAGTGATCGACAGCGCACTCAACACCCTACTGAAGGCCGTAGAATCCACCATCGCCCACATTACAGGTGAACACCAACCCCTCCATCAACTAACTCACCCTGCATCCCCTGGTCCTCAATCCCCACCAGTCAACCCTTTTCCGCCGCCAATTTCCGAATCCTCTTCATCCTCCCCCAATTATTCACCCCCGACATCCCCCCAAATCCATACCCAAACCTCTACACCACCACAACACCCACTCATCCTTCCCTCTGTTCCGATCTTTTCTGAACTGGCTGACATGGGCCAACTGCTCATTACCCTCTCACAACAACTTCTGGTACAGATGAGTGAGGTCGCGAATACCATTCGGCACGACCTACAGCATAAAGTCGACCTCCTGGAAGCCGACATCACCCCACTCCAAGAAGAAGTCGACGCCGTAAAAGCAGAAAATCATCAATTACAGACATAATTAGCAGACCTCCAAGCACAGTTTTCGGAACAACAGGCCTTGATACAGCAAAGGGATGCAGCACTAGAGCAGCTTGCCGCCAAAGACCAGCTATTACACGAAGCACACGAAGAAATCCGAGAATTAAAGATCGCACTCCAAGAAAAAGAAGACATCAGCTCATCCCTAGAAGAATTGGTCGAAGAAACGAAGGCCCAGTTGCAGGAAACCATCCAGAAGAATCAAGACCAACAGCAAGAAGCAGCACAAGTCCAAGACGAGCTACGAAGAGCCCAGAAATGTTTGGACGAGGTAAACAGAATGCTGAGGCGCCAATTAACCAGGGAAGCAAAATACCAAAAAGACCTCGCAGATGCTCGAAGAGAACGAGATGCATATTCCAAAACGATTGAATTTCAGAACCAGCAATTCGAGCGACTCGATAACCAACTGCGAAATCAGAAGGATCGCGTCACGGGTATGCAGCAGAAAGTCACCGAAATGAAGACATCCCGGGACGCTGCATTATCCAATGATTTTTATTTACAGGAGGCCTTTTTGCAAACCCAGGCCGAAATCTTGCTTACTGAAGCAATCGCACTAAGTTCCTTCATAATAGATGCGCAGATTTTAGAACCCGACACTCTGAAGCAATTATTAGAAACCCTTAAGAAAAAAATAGCTCGTACATTTAGATTAGCCAGGAATATGTACCTCGAAGGCCTCATAGAAGAATAGTAAAATTCGATCATGCAAATTCATAATGTAACGATGAGTTCGAATTGAGTATGATACCAAGGTTTTGTTTCATGATACTTTTCGCACATGTAAAACTTGCTAAGTCCAGCATCGATCTACGGAATAAAATGCAGAATGATGATTTTTACTTATGCTACAATTTTGGTAAGGGGAATGAAGTGTCATGTCCAAATGACATATAATCATTCCAGCGAATGGCAGTTCAAGCTCTGGTGCTTATAAAATGTGTATGCCTAGCATAGTATTCTTCAGTATAGTATTCTTCAAGCTTGGGTGCTAGTTAACAAACTTTCAGCATATTATTTTCGGCGACTCTTACAACCATGTCTGAATCCGATATACTAAGATGGCGACTCAGGAAGCGCGCAAATGCACAGAACCGTGTTGTGACTACAACAGACACTACATTACAGGATGATGAAGATAACTCAATGACTTCTACAACATTAAAAGTTCAGCATAACAACATATTATTTTCCACAGAATTTAAAATAGAGCTCGACATTCATTCTAGGAGGAATGAGAACTGGCTACGGAGGATCGGACTCCTCCAGTTTGCTCAGTTACCATGGGAGCAGTGGACAGGAAATGAAGATGCAGAGAATCAGTTACACAGCATGCGACGAACAAAAGGCCTCATTTTAAACCAGGTACAATTTTCACCACAGTTAGTTTCAGCCATATTTAAATTGCCGCTGTATGATGATGCACGTTTTCCTAAATGTTCAAATGATGATCTGAGAAAAGAATTTGGAAACTGCAAAGGCCGCAGAAGATATTACATGATGAAAAATGCCACATATAATCGCCGTGAACAATTCAAGTGGTATTTGGAGAAACTATGTTTCTTAGTTAAATTTGATTTGATGTCTAGAGAAAATTTCTCACCATTAGTACATGCCGAAGGAGGAGGTAGAGTTAGCTGGACACACTGACTATATAACCATCTCTATAAACAAATCTTTGTCGGGGATAAGCGAAGATCCCAAACCATTTGCAGACTAGCAGTATATTTAGCTGCTATATTCAAATTTGTACAGCCAGTGAAAGAGCAGAAGCTGAACTGGTCCCAAGATATTAATTCCTGTGATCAGAACATGATAGACACAGGACCCCCACACAGTGCAGAGCAAGAGGAAGCAGAACAAATTTCTACATCGTCTGAAAATTTATTTCACACAGGTAATAGAGAACAGAACAAGACAGTAGGAATGCCTTTTAGGCTGTCGATTACACGAAGAATGGAAGACCACTTACAAACTGTCAGTCCAAGGAAGTTACCGAATGACAATCTCCCACCAACTTATGTGACAGGGTTGCAAAATAAATTACAAGAAGTTTCTGATTATTTGCATCAACAAGAACAAATGATTCAGCAGGAAAAAGAAATATTATTCGCTAATATGAATAATTCCAATTCATTATTAGAAAAGATGACACAGATGCAAAAGGAACTGGACGACAAAGAAGGCTTACTGAAGGAGTTACAGAGTAACCAACGGCAATTAATAGCGGAATTGATTAACGCTAAAAAGTTTTTTCAAGAATTTCACCAGTGGCAGAAAAATATACAAAAACAGATACAAGACGAAATGATGAGCTTTTCTATCATGAATGCCAACCTGCAAGCAGAAAATGAAGTTTTGCATTCAAGAATACAGGTTTTGCAGGAATTGGAAAGTTAGATACTAAAAGATGAAGGAGTAGAATTGAATGTCACATTAATGACGAATGTGGATATAGAATTATTAAAACAACAACTGGATAGTCGTATCCAAAATATTTGGACACTTTTTCGTAGAAGATGGCTTTCTATACTTGTTCCTCCACTTGAACAAATGCGGTCCTGTTTTGTGTCGGACCATGAAAGTCATTTGATTACTGTAATTCAGAAGCAAGAAAAGCAGCTTGAAGAATACAAGCAGAATATTAAAAGATTGCAAGAGGAGCTATTACAAAAGACTATACCGGAAAAGCCAGAAATGATTCGGGAGCAGAACCCTGGAACACGCCTTCAGGCAAAGCAAAAGAATGTCGAAGACGATAATGCATTTGCGGGTTCGAGTCCACCATGCGTGCCAGTGTTAGACGGCCGCCGAACAAGGACAAATGTACTAGGACAGGTGTCTTAAATGTAAAAGTGTTAGACGACCGCCGAACAAGGACAAAAGTACTAGGACAGGTATCTTAAATGTAAAAGAACCTTTCAGGAAACGCGCAGGTAACTAAAGATTTGCGCACTCTTGTAAAAAAATCCTCTATATAAGGCAATGAGAAAAGAGTGGCCGCGCACCCCTGTTTGGGAAGTGCACTGTATTGTTTGAGTAAGCCCCGTTTTGGGGGTTGTAAACGTATTGTGTGAGTGTGCATGTTGTTGAGAAGATCAGTCCTGCTCTGTTATATTCTGTTCTGTGCTCGGTCTAGCCGTTTATTCGCACATTAATACAGAGTTATGAATCAGTTGTATTGTGTTACGAATCTGTTCGGTAATGGTTGAAGTGTGTCTCTGAGTGTTATCAAGTGTAGTGTGTTGTTTGTCAGTTCTGCGGCGGAGTAAGGGAACATGAAAGGTAGTCCCGAACTATTTGTCTGTTAGCGTTTTCTGTAAGTGACCGAATTCGATACCGTAGTCTACAGTCACTGTTGATTCCGATCACAGGAAGACTAGTATCTGTAATGGTCTGGATGTGAGTAGGACACCGTTAAGTCTATGGTTAGTCGTTTGTTATTAGAAGATTGGTAAATGTAGAAAGATAAAGCCCACATCCCACGAATTTGTGGTGGTTGAAGTTGCATTCAATCAAGCAATCAAATCACCTAAAAGTAGATCAAACTAGATCTTTACTTTTCCTAGATTGTAGGTAAGTGAATTGAGTCCCTCCAACAACCATTCCCACCTTCATTTGAATTCAAATTTCACTTGTAGAAGTCGTGGAACACTCCTAGAGTCTATACAAAGACTTGAAATCACTTGTACATTACATGGAAGCAATACACATACACTTGTGACCATCATTGTCTTGCTCCTTCAATTCTCTGCATCATCTTCTTTGCCAACAGTAATCTTGCAGAGGCTACTGCTCTCTCTCTAGAGCTCCAAATTGAGTGGAAGATGGCCCATTGGAAAGGTATAAGTGTCTAGTTTGTGCCTATAGATCTTCAAACCATTTGGGTCAGCATATTGGGAGAAATCTGAGTTTTTCTGTCTTGGGGTCAATCTCTGTGTATTCCTGAATTGATTCCCTCCAATAACCATTCCCACCTTCATTTGAATTCATATTTCACTTGTAGAAGTCGTGGAACACTCCAAGAGTCTATATAAAGACTTGAAATCACTTGTACATTACATGAAAGCAATACACATACACTTGTGACCATCATTGTCTTGCTTCTTCAATTCTCTGCATCATCTTCTTCGCCAACAATAATCTTGCAGAGGCTGCTTCTCTCTCTTGAGAGCTTCAAATTGAGTGCAAGATGGCTCATTGGAAAGGTATAAGTGTCTAGTTGTTACACATGAAAGTTGTGTGGATTGGCAGTCTATTAGCATGATGAATATGAAAATAAGTTGTCAAGAATGTGTTTTTTTCTTAATTAATTAGAGAATTGCCGGTTGTATTGGCATTCATGGGGTGTGTCTGTGAGCATATGAATGAATATATGTATTGATCATGATATGTTAATACCTTGAGTGCATTTTTCGATTATCACATGAGTATCACTACAAATGGAAAAGCATTTGTGTGTATGTTACTATTCGAATGAAGGTATGAAAATATAGCATGGTGATATATATATATATAAGGTGATTGTGTGGATTTGTGTGTATGGTGTTGTGTAGATACATGAATACATTTCTGATTTCCTCCTAAGAACAGGAAGTTCGTGTATTGGGAATGGAAGTTGCAGGTATTCATGCAATGGCTTACAACTCGACAATGAAGTGTAATGCTGATATTCGAAAGGACTTCTATGGAAAAGGGTGCTCAGTGGAGGTTCTACAATGTTTTCAGAATTTCTGATTGGATGACTAAGGAGAAAATTGCACCTGTACCCGCAGCACCAATATAAAGCCTATTACAGGTTCCATCCAATGCAGACAAAGGGGTTTTGCACTAGATAAGAAGCAAGTATTGTTGCAGCAACAACCTCATTAATATGTAGATAATGGGATTAAGCGAGCCAATGATGCATAAAAGGAGGAACATTGTTTCAGTGCGGACACTTTGGATCTAGGATCAAAAAAGGCATCTGAAAATATGGAATTGTAGCAGAACAATTTATGGCTAACAGTGGGGAGTTGATGATACATTTAAAGATGTTTTGACTTGAATAGAATGACTCATGTGTCCGAGTTAAGGAAAAGCTATGATTGATGGATGAATAGCATCAGGGAAAAGTTCCTGTGAGGAAGAGCTGCCTTTGTTCGAAAATCCAACTATGTACTCTTGGCTGAGGGACAAGGGAGTTTAAAAGGAGAATGAATGTGTTACTTGCATCAATAAGAAAGATGTTCATGTGATGAAGAATGGGAGTGCCCTTCGAGAAGGGGGGGTGGTTTGTAACTCTTGCAGTGAAATGTGTACCTCGTCTTATTTTGAACCACACATGAGTAGGCTTCATAGGCTAAGTGCCAATATTCTTCCTTAATAATTGAAGATTAGTATCAGATTGTCAACTTGAAGCTTGTACTCTTTAGGATGCTGAAGAGAAGGAAGATTCTATGGAAATTAATGATGATGCATGCAGGTCTTGTGAATCGTTGAAGAGATAATTTTAATATGACCATGGTTTGTCAACATCCCTTGTCACTTGCATTAGCTTGGAGATTATTCCCAAGGATGACTGGTATTATCCTTGATGTTGTGATGGAATATGTGGAAGTAACAAGCTTTCCATGCACTACATTGACAATTCAATGCAACAAAGTGAAATATCATCTCATTTGTGCATAGGAGTATGACACCATTCCAGGTCCTCACTTAGAAACAGCACCGATATTTTGAGATAGCACATGCAAAGAAATAGCCTTCTGTGCTTTGGCTGGCTTATCAAATCCCATGGAGGGTGGATAGTGTCAGATTTTTTTGTCTATGAAAAAGACAATGACCTTTGTGTCCCTCCATCACTTCAGGCATGTCGGCCCCTCCCTGCATGCAAGGAGGAAGTAGGCAGAGGTGGTCAGGGGGGGCAATGGTCAGCCGCCTGCTAAAATGTCAGAAAGGGGGGGAGTTACGGCCCATGAATGACATGAGTAGAGATGTCCATGTGTGCACCGAGAGATAAGTAGAGGGGTTATCTTGTTTCTTCTGCTCCTGGTGGTTTTGCGTGTGGAGGTGGGCAACAGGGAGCAGTGTATGCAAAGAAAAAGGGGGAAAGTTTGGAGGCTACACAGATAGAGGAGAGGTCGAGGAGACTACTGTGTACTTCAGTTGGGACATGATGAACAATTGAAAGGGGGCTGCTGTGATGTTGGGGTTTTCTCTCTTCTCCAGTGCAGGTGAATCAAAGAGAAGGGGTCGAACCTCTTCACTCGTCTTAGAGGAAGTAAGCTTCTTCTTTTCTAGCATATTGAAGGGGGGGAGTTGTTGTTGCTTTACAAAAAAAGAGCAAATCTGAAGCGGAAGATATTGAGTAGTTTTGTATCAGGTTACAGGAACATCTCTGAGCTCCAAGGCTACGCAAGGAGAGGTCGGGTCCATCATCAAAAACTCCGATTGATTTATGAAATTCGTGTGTGGCTGGAGGTCATGGACAAGAGGGAGAAGCGCTGCTAGGATTTGGAGCAGAGAACTCTGGATAATCATCAGGTCCATGGAAGTATTGGAGATGGGAATCACAAGTGATGAGTCAGGACTGAAAAGCTTGAAAGTTGATTGAGTATCTAGGTATCCTGTGAATGTCGCCTCTCTTTGGCCAGTCGTATCCTCGAATCTGCATGCCTCACATGGACAGGTATTTAGCCTTGTAATTGATGCACTTCTAAGTTTTGTTGTTTCTGTATGCTACTATCCTTGTAAGCGACCCTTTACAAAACCCGTAAGATCAGGAGGGAGAGTATTTCCATACTACTCATTAAGCATGCTTCTGGTTTTTGTTGCTCCGCTCCGTGATAATATTACATATTATGAGAAAGGAAACCATGTTCCCATCCACGTTCCACTCAGAGGGAGAAAGATAGGTTTTGAATGTTCATAAGTGGAATCGAATGAGTAAGAGATACTAATAGAAACAACCATAGATGGAACGTGGGGATTGAGATGCGAAGGTGTATCTTGTGGATCCATTGATGAGAACTTGTTCCACATTGCAGGTTTAGAGGAATTATCCTGATCTAGCCATCATGGTGATGGGTTTATAATTTATCATTTGTTACAAACGCATGTGTTTAATAAATAGGAGCTCTAGCCCCTCTTGTGATGTCACCATCTTGAGGTCAATGTACGTAAGACAGCAACTTGTTCAAGAGAATCCAACACCCAACAATGAACATGTTGAGACAAATCAACATCTGCAAGCGAATGATGGGTTTGTTGATAAGATCTTAAATCACAAAGATCTGTTGGATCAACCAAGGGTCAATTGTACACATTTACATGTGTTTCAATCATAGGTGTGTACATCATCGATAGAATGTTATATTAGAAGATTTACGCTGCCTCTAGTGAAAGGTTGAGAAATTTGCCTACCTATTCTATCGCAAGCAAAGCAGCTGCATTCAAGAGTCATCCACAAGAAATTTCTCCTTCAAGATGGAATTTTATGGTCTTTTTGCAATTTCCCACTCTGTAATGTAACGATATGTTAGGATGGTTCTCTTATATGGACATTTTTTTCAATGTACGTGTCTGTGTGGAATCACAAACTAAGTCGGTATCAAGCAAAACAAAAAGCAGGTGTAATCAAGGTGTGTCATTTGTGTTGTTCCCTTATGATATAAACTGAATTTTGCTGACCACTCCAACTTTTCATTCGAGGAGCCTAAGGGGGGGAGAAGCATTTGAATGATCATTCCATGTGCATACAAGGAGAACTATAGCACTCATCATTTGCTTATCCTCTAAGGAAATGAGAGTTCAGAAAAGAAAATGGTGTTAGTTGTCCTTACCAAAACAAAGGAGACAAAGTGAGTACTTGTTTAATAGAGCCAAGGTAATTTCCAAATGTGCACAAAATAAGGGAACCTAAATTGGGGAGAAGCTCGGACTTATGTTTGTCATAAGAATAACATAATTGTCAAGGGATCGAGAAGGTAAAGTATCTGCCCACAACGATAAGCTCAAAGTAGAAGAGAGTTGCGATAGACAGGAAATCAAGCAAGATATAGTTGCACGTGGCTAGTGTTTCCTCGGGTTAGGAGCATAGCTATGAGTGGGAAAGAGTGGGTGTAAGAGAGAGAGAAAGAGAGTGAGGGAAGAAAGTGAGTGTGAGAGAGAGTTAGAAAGTGTGTGTAAAAGTGTGATATGAAAGAGTGTGTGTATTGGAAAAAAGAAGAGGGAAAGTGGGATAGAAAAAGTAAAAAGAACGTGGAACAAGGAAGACAATGTGAGCGGGAAGGTTGAGTGAAAGAGTGAAAGGAGGTCGGTGTATGTGTGTGCAGGGTTAAAGGAAGCAGGTGTGAAAGTTGAAGAGCAAGGGTCAACCTCGAGAGTAGCGTATTGGTTTGCATATGGACTCGATCCTTTTTTTCTCTCTCTTCCACAGTTGCGTTTGAGTATTTTTGGTGGACTTAGAGCTTGACAGGTGGATTGATTTCGAGTAACTTGGACAAAATACAAGTGTATTTCAACATCGTTCCCCTTGGTTTAGGAGCCTAACATTTTGGTGCATTTGCCGGGAAGCATATGAGCTAGTGCCTAGACAAAGGACGTATCAATCGAGAGATAATTGTGGCTTCCAGGTAATCCAAGTGGACCAATTCCAAGGGGTTTGAGCAAAATAAAGGCATATATAATCATCTTTTGTGTGGGCATTGGGACTTAACATTTGGCGATCCTACTGGGGATTGGCTTAGCATATCGCAGAGAGATTGCTACGAGTTCGCTTGGTGCCCCAATCGTGTGGCACAGTCAAGTCAACCCCAAATTTGCTTTCATCTTCGTTAAAGAAATGGTGCAACAAAGGAAAGCTTGTGGTTCTCAGAAAACCGACTCGAGGTCGATGAATTATGGACAGACCAACAGACCAACTAAATTCGTGCGAGCAATGAGGAATTATATGAACACACGTCCTCGGTTTGGTCCTATCTCCAATTATATAAGATGTTGGTGTTGCGAGGAGATTGGGCACATTGCCAAATTCTATCCTCGAGTATTTACTCCGTTGGACTTTGTCCCTATGTGTGAAGATTGTGGAAAAAAGAGTTTATATGAACATGCATGTGAGGCAAAGGAACTCTCTCCCAAGAAGGTCACCGGGAAGGAAACTACTTTCTCTCTCCCTACTCTTTATGTGGAAGTTGACAATGGAAGATATACTAGAGTGAAAAAGGTAGGAAATGAAGTCTTAACAAATAAGGACATGGACTATACGAGGGAAAATAAGGTCAATGAATCTCAAGATAAAGTATTAATAGAACTCGTGGAAAGTCTACAATGTCAAGTAAACTTGATACGTGAGGAGCGAGATAGTGACAGGACCAAGATGGAGAGATTAGAAGAAATTCAAATTGAAATAAAGGTCGTCTTAGAGAAATGGGAGGAAAAGGTGAAATGCATGGAAAGTAAAAACAAAGAGTTGAAAAGGGAAAACAAAAACCTGAGGAAGGAGATTGAGAGACTTCAAGGTCAAAAACTTGTTGGGAAGAGTAAGGACATAGAAAGAGAGGCTCTTGAGATTAGTAATGACTTAGTGATAGTAGATTGCTATGAGTTTACAGCCAAAGATGAAATCCAACACGAGGATGACTTGGTGAGACGGATTGAGCGAGGAGAGCACGAGATTAGGAGAGTGCAAGAAGTTATTTGTAGATACAGTCACCAAGCAGGTAGGATCAGTGAGGGCTTTGAGTTGGAGTTAGCAAATTTTAAGTGTGCCCAAGTAGAAAGTGATAAGAAGATGGGAGAATTGGAAAAAGAAAATGCGAGATTGAAAGGAGAGCTGGATAGATGGATGAGTCAAAGAGAGCACGAAAGACACAATGCTCGATAAGCTGAGTGCATTAGGAGGAGTAATAGAGGAGACAAACCTTCTGAAAGGAATTATAGAAACCCTAGTAGAACATTAAAAAAAGAGCTTTCGAGAGGTCAATAAGAGAATTGGAGGAGTAGAGTCGGGATGGGATGAGTTAGAAAAGAAGCTAGAGAATTTAGAAGGAAGGAGATGTGAAGAGCTTGGTTTAGTGGAGAAGCTTGAGGAAATTGAGCGAAAACATAAAGATGGAGTTGAGGAGCTCGAGAGAAAACATATGATGTTGCGAGAAAAAATCGAGAGGCTATTAGAATTATTTGAGAAAATAGAGAATGCTCTTCAAGAAAATGAAAAAAGGATTGATAAGATGGAATGAGAGAATGCGAAGTTGTAGAAACGCATGATGTATGTAGATTGCAACATAGCACAATATCAAAATGAGGTGGATCAAAATATGTGAGGATTGAGGGAACTAGCTATGAAGGTTGACGGATTAAGAAACATAGTAACCGATAGTGCTCAAGACCTTACAATTCGTCTTGCTTGGGTAGAGGATCATATATCATCAAGGTCAAATCATATTGAATCTTCAAAAAGAAGAGTTTGGAGATAAAAACAAAATTGGTTGAGGAGGTGAAGTTGAAGAGTGAGCATGGGCATTGGTGATGATCACAAAAACTAAGTGGAAGTGGAGTAGACAAAAATTAGGAGACAAAGAGATGAGCATAGAGGTGAGAAAATAAGTCTTTTGAGCAAGAAAATAGGGGAAGAAAAAAAATATTGTACATATGTTATTTGACTGCTTCTTTGTTTGCATGTGTGTTTGAATTTATATATATAATTATAAATATTAAAAAAAAAAGAGAGAGAATGATGCAGTGGAATTTTTTTTTTTAAGGGAAGAAAACAAAACCAAAAGTAAAAACTCGAGGTGAGTGAAAATAGAACGGAGGTGGCAAGAGGAAAAGGAGTGAAAATCAGTAGACTTGGAAGTTGAATAAAAACCTTGAGTGGAGGTGATGATCGAAGAAAGAGTTGATGAGGTAATGGAACTAAGGAGGACAAGAAGCGAGAGGGAGGAGATTCCAAGCAGAGCAAGAGAGTTACAAAGAGGTTAGGGAAATTTGAGGGAAAAAGAAAACATCGAGTTCTCTGAGAGAGTGGTAGGGATTGTTAAATTCAAAACAAGTGAGTGAAAATGGATGATTTAGAAAAAGAGTGTTAGATAGACAAGGCGGTGAGAGCTAACTAGAGGACAAATCAAGTGGAGGTGAAAGGCGAGAAGGTCATGAGGCGATGGATGTCAGTGAGGATGGCTTGAGTTTGATTAGGGTTTGATTTGCGGGTTGCGAGTCAGAGATGTGAGGACGGACGGACCAAGTCTGTTGTATGCTTAGGACTAAAGTGGCATTTTTGAGGTTTTCAGGTCGACAAAGTAGTTAGTGTGTGTGGGTTTCGAGAGGAAAAGTTGACCATGGCATTAGTGGCCGGATTTTGGCTTGAGTAGCAGCAGAGAGGAGGTGTGTCTCATCAGGATGTCCACAGGGAGTTTATATGTGTGTGTCGTGATCGGGATGGTTGGGAAAGATCCTTTTTTTGTCTCCTAATTCTCGAGATGCGGGAATGAAAAGAAAAAAATAAAAAAATATATGTTTATGTATATGTGCATGTGGTTACGCACCTATGTGGGCCGATAGGTGGATGGACCCACTTTGGCCGGGTGGTCAAAGCTACGAACCGATGTGGATTTCGCATAGGGCTAGCCGTCTGTGTGTCATGCGCTATGTTGGGTTGGTAGATGGGTGGAACAAACCTAACCGGGTGGTCAGGGCCACGAGTCGCATCCAGCTTCGGCGTAGGCCGGCGAGTGTGAGTAAATATGTGAAAAAATGATGAAAAAAAAGAGAAAAATGTGAAAAAAAAATAATGAGATGAATTCCTCGCTCGAGGGGGGACAGAAGAGAGGTAAGAGAGCATGATGCTTGGATAGGAATATGTGTCTGTGTTTGTGGGGAGCTGGGAATGTTGTTGAAGCTCAAATTCAAGGAAAAAGCATGGAAGCACATCAAAAGGTGGATACACAAGGAAAGGGAGCAAGTAGAGAGCTCCAAGAAGTGTACGTCAAATTTTCAGAAGAATCCCCTACAAAAATAGTGATTTTCATCACTAAAAACCATTGTAAATACCATTATCTATTTTTATAACTCCATTTTGTTCAAGCCAAGGAGTCCTCGAGCTTGAGGAGTATTAGAAGTACCATCGTACCAATTTTCATAATTTCTAGACTTTGTTTGAGCCCTCAAATAAGCCCTGGAACCTAATTTTTAACTAGGCCGGACACTAGGTTTGGACAGGGCCAAAACTAGTCAAAAAACTATAAAAAGAGCTAGAGAGCTCATTTTTTAGGTTAGCTTGTTAGAGAATAGAGCTTTGTAAGAGAACTCTTTGCAATCGAAGCTTTCCATTGTTCCTCTCTTTGATCTTACCTTGTGTGTGTGTGTGTGTATGTGTGTGCATGTTTGTGCGCTTTCACTCACGCACTTGTGCCTTCACTTGCTCGTGGTCTTCATACCGGTCCTCACGTCTCCGCGGATTGACAAGTAAAGGAGGTGGTGCTTACGCTTGAGCTACACCAAATTTTGGCGCCGTTGTCGGGGAGAGAGCTTCGAGGACGAGCATTGTGATGGTAAGATCGTAGATTTGCGACGTTGGAAGGTAAAAAACTGTCATTTTTGTTCATTTTCTGATTTTTCTTCTTCATCTTCTTCATCATCATCATCTCCACCATCTTCCATCTTCTTCTTCATAGAACTTTCTTGTTTTTTAGTGCATTTTCACCATTTTCATACCATTTTTCATGCATTATTGTGTGGGAAGGAGTTAGGAGGTGCAACGGAGAGCAAGCACTGTGTTTTTTCATGATTTTCTGCTCATATGGAGCTCGCCATTGCCGGCGCTCAGAAATTTGAATTTCCCACCAAAAATTGCGATTCTGTGATGAAAATTGCGATTCTGTGAAAATTCAAAATTTTTTGAAAAATCACGATTTTCTGTTTTCCCGCCTAAAAGTTGGCTGAAAGAATCACGATTCTGTGGTCATTCTTAGAATCGCGATTCTATGATTGTGCTCAAAATCGTGATTCTCACAAATCACGATTTTCAGCCAAAAAAAAACGATTCTGAGAAAACACGATTCTATGGTTGTGCTCAAAATCGCGATTCTCACCAATCATGATTTTCAGCAAAAACACGTTTTTTTGCTCAAAATTGCGATTTCCAAAAAACACGATTCTGTGCTCAAAATCGTGATTCTCTAAAATTTTTGAAAACCACGATTCTCTGAGACAAAATCGCGATTTTCATGTAAAAAAAAAAACACGATTTTGAGAAACACGATTCTCTGAGACAACATCGCGATTTTCAAAAACGCGATTTTCTGTTGGCAATTGCGATTTTCATGTCAAAAACACGATTCTGAGAAAACATGATTCTGTGGTTGTGCTCAAAATCACGATTCTCACAAATCACGATTTTCAGCCAAAAACACGATTTTGTGAATCACGATTCTCTGAGACAACATCGCGATTTTCAAAAACACGATTTTGTGTTCAACATCTCGATTTTCAAAAACACGATTTTGTGCTCAACATCGCGATTTTCAAAAACACGATTTTGTGCTCAACATCACGGTTTTCAAAAACACGATTTTGTGCTCAACATCGCGATTCTTTGACTTCACAGCATCGTGATTCTCTGAAAGTTCACAAAATCGCGATTCTCTTGAAGTTCACAAAATCGCGATTCTCTTGAAGTTCACAAAATCGTGATTCTCTTGAAGTTCACAAAATCGCGATTCTCTTGATTTCACAAAATCGCGATTTTTTCCAAAAGGTCCTGTTTGCCTGTTTTGACCCCCAGGAGCCTGATTTGACATAACTTTTTCATCCAAAGTCTATTTTTTGAGCTCTATAGCTCGTTGGAAAGCTCGTTTCAAATCCTACACGATCTCAATTGTTTTTTTCAAGAATAACGCGTTGATTTTGAGATAGGATAATTTGAAGTTGACCCTCAAGTGGGACTAGGAAACCAAGGGGGCCCCAAGGGATTTTGAGCAATTCAAAGGGGAATTTTGGGTCTAGAAGACAAAGCTTATGAACCTGAGGTCTGGTAGACACCTAGGCAAGGATAAACAAAGCATTAGATCTTCTGAGGCTAGTGTCAACCATACAGCTAAGTCTTGGGCTCAACAACTAAGTGGTCATCCTTACAGACTAAGTTCAGACACAAGTGATTCAGAAATGTCTTTTAGCATGGGGAAACCTGTAGGTGGCTCAGGAACTGATTATTTACAAACACCAGAAGGTCCCTATAAGACACAATTGGAATATATTCGGACCAACCGATTAGGTGCTCACATCTATGAGGATGGCCTGAGGCGATCAGTGGTCCAACTCAAAAATCTAGATCAACCCTTTGGACTGGAACACCCGGTGGTCAAGTTCGAAGAGGGTTCATACATTGATAAGGAAGGAACCATGTATGTGGTCACCAGCCTACCAGATAGGACCGATGAGTTTGGAAATGTCATTCATGAGAATGAGATAGGAGACCTAGAACAAGGAAATGTAGGACAAGGACCCCAGACTCCTAGGGGTAAGTCAGTTCTGACCAGAGTGATCACACCAGATTGGATCCCTCAAGACAACAAAAGCATAGAACTCTTCTTGAATAGAGAAGCAGAGGAAGCCTTTTGGAGATTCAAGCCAGATCAACCTAGCCAATTGGGCATAGTCATCATCTATGAATTCAAAGATCCGGAGATACCAGACAAAGTTGTCTACCTGGATAACACGTCAGAGAAAATTTTCTTGGTAACAGAACATGATAGACATGCATATACTTGGAAGAATGAATTGATTTTCCCTCCACCAGGATCCAATGTTTCCCATGGCCTCCAAGGAGTAGGATCATCCCAAGCTCATGAAGCCCAGAGAGAAAGAACTAGAGAGAGACCTGAGGTAAGCTTTGCATGCACGGTGGGCAGAAATAGAGCAGGATTTGAAAATGAAAGACCTGAAAGAGAGAGACATCAAGCACATAGGCAAAAAAGAGATGAACATAATTTTCCATTGCCTAGACCCCGAGAGCACACAGGAACTCTTAGATCCACTCAAGTGATCAAGGCAATGAAGAATTATTTTGACGGGTCAGGAGATCCTTATGATCATGTGGCCGAGTTCAAACAAGTGTTAAGAGCTGAACAGGTTGAGGATTTGTTCACCCAGTACGAGGCATTTGGTTTGACTCTTAAGGGCACTGCCTTAGCTTGGTTTCAGCCACTGAGTAGTCACAACTATCGCGATATAGGTCAACTGCTAGACGAATTCATTGTAGAATTTTCCAAGAGTGGTATTAGGCATAACACATCATCTTTGATCCACAGCTTCAAGCAGACACCCCAAGAAACAGTGCGGCTAGCAGGTAGAAGGTTCAGACAGTATCTAGAAAGATGCCCTACTCCAGAGTTACCCACACCAGCCAAACAAGTGGCTTTGTTCTTAGATGGCTTACTGAGCACAAAGTTAAGATCATATGTGTACTTGAAAGAGCCTAGATCCATAGAAGAGTGTGTGCGGACGTGCATTGACATAGAAGACAACTTGGGTGAGGAGTTAGGATTGTCCAAACTCTATAAGGACTCTGATAGTCATACTAGTCATACTTCAAAAATCTCCACGGAAATAGAGGAGATAGCTGAGCAAGTTGCCAAGAAGCTGGGAGTCCAAAATAAACAAACACAGAGAGTCACTCCATTGAATCGGTGTTATACTTGCGGAGGCGACCACTTGGCTAATGTATGCCCATTGCACAACCAGAACATGAGAGAAAGGAATGCTCCATATTGCACTATTGAGAGAAAATATACGAACCACACAGCTCAAGATTGTCCCTATAATAGGCAGGCTGTTAGACAGAATTATCAACAACCTTACCAACCAAGTAGGTATCAAAACCAATACCAATAGCCATATTATAGACCACAACAGCAATATCAGGCACAATATAGGCCACAACCAGTCTTGGGAAACCAACCACCAGCTCTTGCCAACGTGATTCCAGTCAAATATGTTGTGGGAGAGGAAAATCCAAATAGAGCATTGGTGCCACTAACCCCATTGATACCAGATAATGACTCTCATGCTCATAGTTCAGACTACTCCCATGAAGGTAGTCCACATGCTTATTACATAGAGTCACCTGAACATAGTGAGATTTACTCGTATCAATATGAGGCACCACCTATGGAGCAAAATTGGGAGCCAGAATACTCCAATGTCATGTACACAAATCCTAACCCTAGGCCCCAGTTGAGACAAATGAGACCACAAGCCCCTAGAGGATCTTGTTTCAGATGTCAAGGTGACCATTTCATTCGTGACTATCCCCACCCACCATCTCCGAGTCAAGGACAGGCTATCACAATACAGGCTTTTAGTTCTGATTGTGGCAAAGACCATCTCCCCAGAGATTGTCCAAGAAACCCCTCCGGTGCACCCAAGATTACACCCATTAATGTGGTAGGCTTAGTGGCAGATTCAAGTTCAAGTAGTAGCAATGTGGCTCCTATACAAGCTGTCACTAGGGCACAAGCCTTAAAACAGGATAAACCAGCAGAACAATCAGAGTCGAGTGAATCAGGAGGGCCTAGTAAGAGGAAAACAAGAACATGGAAGGATACCAGAGAGAAGGCCAATCGCAAGTGGAATAAAAATTTATCGGAACTAGAAGAAAGCTTAAAAGAAGCGAAAACAAAAATAGAAGACATTGCATCTCAAAGCCCCTCACATGCCGAAACTCCATCCACTCCACCTCATCCCACCCCACCACCCATTGTAAATAGATCGTAACCAGGGTCTGTTCTTGCAAAGGACATGATGTTCAAGGCCTACCAGGCTCGACTTCAAGAAGGGCCCACAGTTGCAAACCTAGACAAGAGTTACCCTAGAGCAGATTTAGAGATTGAACGGATGAAAATGTGCATGAAAATGGTAGAATAAGCTCAAGCTATACTTGAGACTAGTCAAAAGTTCAATCAGACAAACTCTGTCAAACCAGATTTGCATTTCCAAGGGTTACTAGAAAGATTAGAGCAGTTGGTAAACAAACCACAAGTTTCTTTACCTCCACAGGCTCAACTAGTTATTGAGAGAGGAAGCTCACCACCAATGGGAGCTTATGTTCCTAATTCCATGGATGTTGGAATGCCTCCTTCAATTCAACAGTACTCTCAAGAGTTCTTGCGGGAAATACAAGAGGAGAAATGGGCCGAGGAGAACAGTAATTTCCCTCCAATTCGTGAGATTGATGATCTTCATTATCAATTTCCCCAAGACATTCCATCTATTTACGGAGATGAAGCAGAACAACAAGAAGATGAAAGGTTAGATTTTGAATCTAATACCTTAGAGGAACTGCCTCAATTTCCAAGCCCATGGGAATCTGAATCTCTTCAGATCAGAGCTCCCACAATACTGGTCAGACATGAAGACTCAGTGGTCCCAAGGAACACTGATGTCGTGAAGAACACTAAGGTTCAATGTCATCTCACTGTAGAAGAGCTGCTCAAAGCAAAACCTGAGCTATGGAATCATGTGAAGGATCAGGTTCTAGAACTTGATTCCAACATGCCAAAAGCAGGCTCTAAGCAAAAGGTACCAGAGATACCTCTAGACAAAATAGGGGACATGTGTGAGGGTGAAGAAGGTAATACTTATCTTCCAATCACCTACCAAGGTTACACAACCAAAGCAATCATAGATTCAGGTGTTGGTGTTGCTATTGCAACCACCTCCTTGTGGAAGCAATGGGGCAAACCCACATTAAGACCAACTAGAATGAAGCTTCAAATGGCTGATGGTCATTTTGAAAGACCTCTAGGATTGCTAGAAGGGATAACTCTAACCACTTGTGGTGTAGAGTTTTGAGCACACATTTGCTATATGTGACTTTGAGAAAAATAATGTCTATGAGATGATCCTAGGAAGACCCTTCCTACAACAATTGCAAATAGTACAAGATTGGGGAACCAACTCCTTGTACTTACAACACTTAGGGGTCACCACCAAGGTCAATTTGAAGGATTACTCCTTCAGAGATGTACCACCCCTACAGTGGAATCCTATCCACAAAGCAAAAGAAGATTCAATCTCTGTGAATTCTAAAAGTTCACCTGATCCATCATGGCTGCATGAAGATACTCATTTGTGGATGTGCAAGGTCGCAGATGAAGAGGAAAAACATTTAAAGGCAAGAGAAGAAGGAACTTCGCCAGGAGATAGACCAATTAAAGACCCAGCCTATACACCGATGATCTTTCCAGATGAGGAATTTGAGCCTCATGGCTGGCCAGAAATCTTAGCCACCATGGACATTGCTGTCAATGAAGAACAATGGACACCTCATTGTGATGAGGAGGGTTATGATATCTCAGTGTTCATGTGTCAGCCCTTGCTAGAAGAATGTGACCCTAGTGATGTCTTAGAAGAAGAAGAGAATGACGATGATATAGAGTCCATTGTGATGGATAGTTGCTTTAACTCAGAGCAACACTATCTAGAAGATATAGGAGTGTTCACCCAGAAAGAAGAAGAACCTCTCACAAGTATTAAAACGGTAAATTCAAAGGATGGGAGTGAGAGCAGTCAAAAGAAAAAGAAAAGAAAAGCAGTGAAACAAGAAGAGGAGGAATCATTGTTTGAAGTACCATAAAACTTCAAGAAATATGAAGTTGACGACCGCAAAATTTTGGTACGCATGCCTAAGAGAGAGGCCATCATAGGAGAATCATATGATAATAAAGAAAAGACCAAGAAGATTGTAGTGACCATCGAAGAGAACGAAGAGAGATGCACATATATAGGAGATGACCTAAGTGCAAGAGAAGAAATGGAGCTTGTAGCTCTATTAAGGGAATATAGGGATGTGTTTGCATGGCACTATAGAGACTTGAAAGGGGTAGATCCAAGAATTTGCTCTCATACTATCCACATGAATGCTGATGCCAAGCCCACCAAACAGAAGCCCTACACATATAATGATACCTATGCAGCCAAATAAAAGAAGAAATTGATAGGTTGATTGAAGCTGGATTCATCTATGAGATTGAGCATGCTGAATGGTTGTCCCCCATTGTAGTGGTGCCCAAGAAGAACGGAAAGTTGCGAGTGTGTATTAACCTTAAAAAAGTTAATGTCGCTACTATCAGAGATAGTTATCCACTTCCAATCACGGAACACCTTTTGGAGCGTGTTGCAGGCAAGGAAGTTTATAGCTTCCTTGATGGGTTTTCAGGTTACAATCAAGTAGCCATTGCCCCAGAAGATCAACACAAAACAGCTTTTGCTACAGAGTGGGGAATCTTTGCATTTCGTGTGATGCCATTTGGGCTCACCAATGCACCTGCAACATTCCAGAGGCTCATGTGTCATGTCTTCAAAGAGTTCTTGCGAAAGAGCTTAGAAGTGTATGTGGATGATTTATGTGCTCATTCCCAAGAAAGAAGATTTCACATCCCTGAGCTCAGACAAATTTTCAACAAGTGTAGAGAATATAGAGTGTGTCTGAACCCAGAAAAGTGTGTGTTCATGGTGCATCAAGGTAAAATCTTAGGTCATATTGTTTCTAAGAATGGAATCTCAACCGACGAAGATAAGGTACGAGCCATAGCGGAGCTGCCAAGGCCAAGGAATGTTAAAGAGGTACAAGCCTTTATGGGCCATTGTGGATACTATCGTAGGTTTATTCACATGTACACGATCATAGCTAGACCCCTTTATGCCATGTTGTCTAATTTTGAGTGGAACGACAAATGCGAGAATTCTTTCAATGAATTGAAGAAACGTTTGTGCACAGCACCAATATTGACCACTCCTGATTGGAATAAGCCATTCCATGTCCATGTGGATGCATCCAATCACGCCATAGGATGTGTGCTAGCACAACCCACAGGTGAAGGAAATTTAGATTTACCCATAGCATACGCTAGCAGACAGCTAACTGCAGTTGAACGGAACTACACCACCACTGAGCGAGAGGGCTTAGACATGGTTTATGCTGTGAAGAAGTTTAGACACTATTTATTGGCCAACAAGTTCAAGTTTTTCACCGATCATCAAGCTTTGTTATATCTGGTCAATAAACCTTGCAATACAGGACGCTTAGTAAGATGGTTCCTCTTACTAATGGAATATGACTTTGAAGTTGTTGTCAGGAAAGGTAGAACCCACCTTCGGGCAGATCACCTTTCTCGCATCACTTCAGGAGAGTCACCGCAAGGAGTGTCTGACGAATTACCCGATGCTTATCTGTTCAATTTAGAAGTTGTTCCTAAATGGGCAAATAAGTTGGTACCAGTCCTAACCTTCGGCCCTGCAAATAAGAATGTGAAAACATCACAAGAAGAAATTGTAAAATCACAAAAATATCACATATCGGCAGGAAGCATGTACAAACAACATACTGAGGGTGTATTAGCTTGTTGTGTCGAGGATGATGAACATAGTAGTTGGTTGCAGCAAGCTCATGAAGGATTGCTAGGAAATCACTATTCTAAACAACGAACATTGCAGAATCTGAAGCGTTTAGGAGTGTATTGACCTAGCATGGACAAAGAAATACATGAGTGGATCAAGAATTGTCCAAGGTGCAGAGAGAGACCCCCAGTGGAGCATGCGACCCTTTATCAAGTGTCATTAACTCCAGATTGGAGTGCTCCATTGGTAGAGTTTATGAGATCGGGAAGATTACCCAAAGAGGCTAGTCTAGCAAGAAGACGAAACATGGAGCAAGAAGCTCAAGGTTATGCCTTAGTAGGAGACAACTTATACCGAAGAGGCAAAGATGGTTACTTAAGATTGTGCGTTCATGAATCAGACTATTTGAAAGTCTTAGAAACTGCACACACCGGTGTTGCAGGTGGACACTTCGGCCCTGAGCGAGTAATCAAGACCATTCTATTCTCAGGACTTTGGTGGCCCACTCTTCATATAGATGCTCATACCTATGTGAAGAAATGTGACACATGCCAACGTGCACAATATCCAGTTAGAAAAGATGAGATGCCTTTGAGGCCAATGATGGGAGGACGTGCATTCTCGAAATGGGGTATAGACTTTGTAGGTCCTATTAACCCCCCAGCTAGAAACTCCCATGCAGAGTATATTATTGTAGCCACAGATTACCTTACCAAGTGGGTAGAAGTGAAAGCCACAACAAAGAATGATGCTCAGACTACGGCTAAGTTCTTATTCGAGAATGTGTTCACGAGGTATGGACTACCAATAGAGTTGGTGAGCGATAGAGGCACACACTTCTTGAATGAAGTCATTGAAAATCTTCTCCAAGAATTCTTGGTGATACATAAGAAGTCTGCCCCCTATCACCCACAAGCTAATGGACAAGCCAAGAGCACCAATAAGATCCTCTGTAACATATTGACAAAACTGGTAAATAATAAACGCTCTGATTGGGACAAACAACTTCATCATGCTGTTTGGGCTTATCGAGTTGCCTACAAAACGGTACTCAACGCCACCCCATTTCAGATGGTCTTCGGACAGAACGCTGTGCTACCATTAGATTTCTTAATCCCTGCCTTAAAAGTAGCACAAGAGTATGAGTGGAATGGGCATGAATTGTCCTCTAGGATCTTTGATCTCGAATGCTTAGGTGAGACGAGGCTACAAGCGGCAGCACGCATCTACGCTGCAAAGAAGAGGCAAAAGGCATACTTTGATGCACACATCAAGGATAAGGGATTGAAAGAAGGAGATCTAGTGTTGGTTTACACACTAAAACAACATGCCCGTAAGTTGGAAAAAAGAGGATATGGACTCATGATCATTAATAGAATTTCCACTAGTGGTGCAGTTCAGTTGGCCACTCTAGAAGGAGATATCTTGCCAAACTATATTAGTGGCTGTAGAGTCAAGCTATATCAAGAACCTCTTACTGAGGATATGCTAATGAGACTCAACACTAGGATATGGACTCATGATCATTCATAGAATTTCCACTAGTGGTGCAGTTCAGTTGGCCACTCTAGAAGGAGATATCTTGCAAAACTATATTAGTGGTTGTAGAGTCAAGCTATATCAAGAACCTCTTACTGAGGATATGCTAATGAGACTCAACACTGCTAAGAAGCGAAAAGAAGAAGAGTTAAGAGTGAGAGAAGAAGCACAGGCAGAGGCCAGAGAGCGTATTAGGCGAAATAAGTTAAGGCGATTAGGCCTAGATGTCAAATCAAAAGCCCCAAAATATCACATGGATATGTGCCAAAAGTCAAGCATAGCGACTTCTCAAGTCATTGACCGAAGACCCTTTGTGACCATAGAGATAGGACAAGGGAAGGGTGCAAGGACGGTGAAAGCATTGATTGACTCAGGTGCAGCAAGTAGTGCAGTTAGACTTTCCTACTGCCAAGACTTGCAGTTGAACATCAATCCCATTGAAGCTTATCTCATAGGATTGGGAGGTGTGGAAACCCCTTGTTTGGGCGAGGTGGAACTTCCCACCTACCTGCAAGATGTTCCAATGAAAGTCAAAGTGCTAGTGTGTCAAGATGAGAACCTTATAGAACCACTTGTCTTAGGACAAGATTGGATTTATGACAATGCAGTCAACTTAAACCTAAGAAGTCAAATTCTTCAAGTTTGGGTACATGAACAATGCATTACATTAGAATTAGAGAACTGCATGCTCCCGGATCATGGTACCACACACTCTCTTAGCTCTTCTAAGACTAATCATATGGAAGAAGATGTTGTATGTGTCAAAAGCTCTATGATGCAGAAGGAGTCAATTGTGGAAGAACAGGTTCGAAGGCGGGTGGATCTTTCTTCTTCTCCAAAGAATCAAGTAGCCATAGTAGTGAGTCCACCACACAAGCAAACACAACTGATCACGACAACTGCTACATCAAATAGAAAGACACCATTCGATAAGAAAGCAGTTCCGAACATGAAGCAGATCTGGGTACGCAAAGGAGAGCAACCACCAGCCTTGCCCCCACAAATCCCATCTAGGCAAGCCAACCAAGCCAAAAGACGAAGGAAGCAGCTCGAACAAGCTCAATCACAAGGTATCCAACAAGTTTGGGTGCCTAAGAAGTTAGCTGCAGCTCAACAAGGGCAATTACAGATGTGGGTACCTAAGAAGCTCTTACATCTACAACAACCTATGTTCTCCCACATGCGAAAGGTCTCAACAAAGAAGCTAAAAGGAGAAGAGGGTAAGAACCACGTACAGAGACTGAAAGGAGATCAAATCAGCTCTTCAACAATAATAGGAAGACGTGCAAAAAGGATATGGGTTTGGAAGCCAAAAGTACAAGTAGCCTCCATCGAACCAAAGCGCCAACCACACTGGATACCACAGTTCAGAACGCATCCAACGAGGAAGATGCCTGAAGTAATCTCTACAGTGCCAAATGCTGTTCTAATATGGGTCCCTATCAAGAGGAAGGATCAGTGGTCATCTCAAGATCCAATGGATACCTCCAACAAAGATGACATCAACATCTGTAGGTGACATCAGGCCTCGACGAATCCAAAGTATGCATTAATATAGGGCCACATTACACGGTCGTGCATAGACACACTTGAGAATCCCAAGCACAAGAGCACATTGACATATGTCAAAGATTTTTATTGATTGATACTAAATTTTGTCTTCTTGTTTTGTGATATTGTTCCTATTAAATTTAAAAAAAAAAAAAAAAAGAGAGAGGAAGAACTTGTTCCCAGGTTTGGCTCATGAAACATGAATGAGTCATGCTTAGTTGAAGATTGAACCATTGATTACTGGGCATTTATCAGTTTGGATAGAAGTGTGTCTCGGCTAGCAGATGATGTAATTGCTGCCTTATCTGGTAGATGTCAAGAACTTAGCATGAACGTGGCATCCACACCTATGGTTTCCCCTTACCATGGTGGGAGTGAAGATCTTGAAGGTCCACAACTTGAGTGATGCTTAACTACTGTATGTATGAGAGCATCCAAGGAGATATTTGCAAGAGTTTGTTTGGTACCCCAAAAATCCTTGTCTGTATACTAGATGAGCAGACTCCTGCTCATGGTGAACTAAAGAGAATATGTGAAACTAAGCTTGGTGTAGTTACCCAATGTTGTTTGTCAAAGAATATAAAGAAATTCAATTCTCAGTATTTGGCAAACGTTGCTTTGAAAAGAGGAGACAGGATCAGCCACTCAAAAGATCTCATAAGTGGACCATCAACATGGACATTCATCAACAATGTTCCATCCCAAAGGCCGAGTATACAACACGAAGAGATGAACATCGATCACCCTTCTCCATGGTAAGTATCTTTACTTTGGAAACATCATAACCATGATAGCTTAGGAAACCTCTTCGTCGGCATACCCTTGAGCACTTAGCTCAAGACCCCCAATTTTTGCACCATACTTCTTCCAATGCATTTCCCAAGTAAGCATGCATAGGGCTACATTACAAGGCCGTGCACAAGGCACATATTTTCCTTAACCCATGCACGAAAACACTTACCCATCATCCATTATGGGTTATGAGTACTTCGCATGACTACTATGAACATCATCCTTGGAAGATTTGAGGTCATCAACGGAGACTCACAACAACACATTCATGTTGGAATCCAAGGAAGAAGCACATACCAAGAGACTACAACTTGCAAAGACTCGTAGTGATATATGAAGAACTAGACACATCTGGAAGTCAGACGACTTTTGTTGAATTGAAGGGACACTCCCTCTCAAGGCACTACTTGGAACAACCACTACAACAAGGGTCTGTCAGGGACGACAGACTCGAGAGGGGGGGGAGTGTTGAAGCTCAAAGTCAAGGACAAAGCATGGAAGCACATCAAAAGTGGATACACAAGGAAAGGGAGCAAGTAGAGAGCTCCAAGAAGTCTACGTCAAATTTTCAGAAGAATCCCCTACAAAAATAGTGATTTTCATCACTAAAAACCATTGTAAATACCATTATCTATTTTTATAACTCCATTTTGTTCAAGCCGAGGAGTCCTCGAGCTTGAGGAGTATTAGAAGTACCATCATACCAATTTTCATTTTTTTTAGAATTTGTTTGAGCCCTCAAATAAGCCCTGGAACCTAATTTTTAACTAGGCCGGACACTAGGTTTGGACAGGGCCAAAACTAGTCAAAAAACTATAAAAAGAGCTAGAGAGCTCATTTTTGAGGTTAGCTTGTTAGAGAATAGAGCTTTGTAAGAGAACTCTTTGCAATCGAAGCTTTCCATTGTTCCTCTCTTTGATCTTACCTTGTGCGTGTGTGTGTGTGTATGTGTGTGCATGTTTGTGTGCTTTCACTCACGCACTTGTGCCTTCACTTGCTCGTGGTCTTCATACCGGTCCTCACGTCTCCGCGGATTGACAAGTAAAGGAGGTGGTGCTTACGCTTGAGCTACAAATGTGTGGGCTCGTGATGAGGCATGTTGAATTGAAGCTTAAGCTCGGCTAGGGTTTTGGCTACGACGTGGTTGTGGAAGACTTGGACTCAAGGAATCCAAGCGTGCTAGTGACTTTGTTTGTCTACAAACTTTTGGGAGATGCTCATTTTGGCTCTTAGCTTGTGCAATTGCTGGGGAAGTTCAAAATCGCATCAGCGATGAGCAGTCCTTTCAAGGTGAGCTCGCGTTAGGCTTGAGTGGTCTTTGCCGCGTGTCCATCAATTCAAGTGGTGTGGTGGCAACTTAGCATAGAATCTAGTTGAGAAGCAGAAAAGAGTAAAGATTCGATGAAAAGGCAAGTGGGTAGTGAAAACCCTAGGTCGAAGGGGCATGGAAAATGGACAAGAGGATTTGAGTGGAAATGGAAAAGAAACTAAGAAATTGAATGTATAAACCAAAAGAGTAGCCAAAAGGAGGAACGGATGCGGGTCTTGCATGAATGTATGTTGTGTGTATGAAAAAGTAGCGGGAAAGTGATAGTGAGGTCAAGAATAATACCAAGAAGAAGAATTGGATGCAGTTTTTACTTGTGTTTACATTGCATGGGAATGGAGAGGAATGACGAGAGAGGGAATGTGGATGGGCTTCTGCTTGAATGCATATGGGTTGTGACGAGCTTGCATGTGTGACGAGGATGTGTGATGTGATTCCCTAGTGTGTGTTTGCTCTTTCCATTTTGGTTGTAAATGTTATTGTGATTTGATGAAGAAAGGTTCTAATGTTTTGATGAAGTTTGTAGACAGGTAGACATGGCGGTGAAGATGCGAGAAAATGGACAAAGTAGGTAAGTGAATTGATTATATTTTGGTACTAATTATATGATTGGATGAGTATGATTGCAGGTCGAGAGAATTGGTATGCAAGATAAAGATTTTTATTTGATTGAGTGATGATCACATGTTGGATAACTTTAGTGCAGGTAGCATATCGCTCATCGGGGATGACTTCACAAACAAGAAGAGGGGAGTATGTTACACATGAAAGTTGTGTGGATTGGCAGTCTAGTAGCATGATGAATATGAAAATAAGTTGTCAAGAATGTGTTTTTTTCTTAATTAATTAGAGAATTGCCGGTTGTATTGGCATTCATGGGGTGTGTCTGTGACCATATGAATGAATAAATGTATTGATCATGATATGTTAATATCTTGAGTGCATTTTTTGATTATCACATGAGTATCACTACAAAGGGAAAAGCATTTGTGTGTATGTTAGCATTCGAATGAAGGTATGAAAATATAGCATGGTGATATATATAAGGTGATTGTGTGGATTTGTGCGTATGGTGTTGCGTAGATACATGAATACATTTCTGATTTCCTCCTAACAATAGGAAGTTCGTGTATTGGGAATGGAAGTTGCAGGTATTCATGCAATGGCTTACAACTCAACAATGAAGTGTCATGCTGATATTCGAAAGGACTTCTATGGAAAAGGGTGCTTAGTGGAGGTTCTACAATGTTTTCAGCATTTCTGATTGGATGACTAAGGAGAAAATTGCACCTATACCAGCAGTACGAATATAAAGCTTTTTACAGGTTGCATCCAATGCACACAAAGGGATTTTGCAGTAGATAAGAAGAAAATATTGTTGCAGCAACAACCTCATTAATATGTAGATAATGGGATTAAGTGAGCCAATGATGCACGGAAGGAGGAACATTGTTTCAGTGCGGACACTTTGGATCTAGGATCAAAAAAGGCATCTGAAAATATGGAATTGTATCAGAACAATTGGCTAACAGTCGGGAGTTGATGATACATTTAAAGATGTTTTTACTTGAATAGAATGACTCATGTGTCCGAGTTAAGGAAAAGCTACGATTGATGGATGAATAGCATCATGGAAAAGTTCCTGTGAGGAAGAGCTGCCTCAGTTCAAAAAGCCAACTGTGTACTCTTGGCTGAGGGACAAGGGAGTTTAAAAGGAGAATGAATGTGTTACTTGCATCAATAAGAAAGATGGTCATGGGATGAAGAATGGGAGTGCCCTTTGAGAAGGGGGGTGGTTTGTAACTGTTGCAGTGAAATGTGTACCTCATCTTATTTTGAACCACACATGAGTAGGCTTCATAGGCTAAGTGCCAATATTCTTCCTTAATAATTGAAGATCAGTATCAGATTGTCAACTTGAAGCTTGTACTCTTAAGGATGCTGAAGAGAAGGAAGATTCTATGGAAATTAATGATGATCCATGCAGGGCTTGTGAATCGTTGAAGAGATAATTTTAATATGACCATGGTTCATCAACATCCCTTGTCACTTGCATTAGCTTGGAGATTATTCCCAAAGATAACTGGTATTATCCTTGATGTTGTGATGGAATATGTGGAAGTAACAAGATTTTCGTGCACTACATTGACAATTCAATGCAACAAAGTGAAATATTGTCTCATTTGTGCATAGGAGTATGACACCATTCCAAGTCCTTGCTTAGAAATAGCACCCAGATTTTGAGATAGCACATGCAAAGAAATAGCCTTTTGTGCTTTGGCTGGCTTATCAAATCGCCACTAGTCAAGCCCCGCACGCAGCACTTCCCCCTCCCACTCTTTTTTTCTTTTTAGACTGATCCAAATTATAATTCGAAGTCTGATGAGCTCCAGAGGAAAAAAATTGTACCTTGAGAGCTGATGGAGGTCAAGCTACCTTTCCCATGGAGGGTGGATAGTGTCAGATTTTTTGGTCTATGAAAAAGACAATGGCCTTTGTGTACCTCCATCACTTTAGGCCTGTCGGCCCCTCCCCACATGCAAGGAGGAAGCAAGCAGAGGTGGTCAGGGGGGGCAGTGGTCAGCCGCCTGCTAAAATGTTAGAAAGGCGAGGAGTTATGGCCCATGAATGACATGAGTGGAGATGTCCAGGTGTGCACCGAAAGATAAGTAGAGGGGTTATCTTGTTTCTTCTTCTCCTGGTGGTTTTGTGTGTGGAGGTGGGAAATAGGGAGTAGCATATGCAAAGAAAAAGGGGGAAAGTTTGGAGGCTATGCATATAGAGGAGAGGTCGAGGAGACTACTGTGTACTTCAGTTGGGACACGCGAAGAGCAATTGAAAGGGGGCTGCTGTGATGTTGGGGTTTTCTCTCTTGTCCAATGCAGGTGAATCAAAGAGAAGGGCTTGAAGCTCTTCACTCATCTTGGGGATATTAGGCTTCTTCTTTGCCAACATATCGAAGGGGGGAAGCTGTTGTTGCTTTACAAAAAAAGGGCAAATCTGAAGTGGAAGATATTGAGTATTTTTGTATCGGGTTACAGGAACATCTATGAGCTCCAAGGCTACACAAGGAGAGGTCGGGTCCATCATCAAAAACTCCGATTGATTTATTAAATTCGTGCATGGCTGGAGGTCATGGACAAGAGGGAGAAGCACCGCTAGGATTTGGAGCAGAGAACTCTAGATAATCATCAGGTCCATGGAAGTATTGGAGATGGGAATCACAAGTGATGAGTCAGGATTGAAAAGCTTGAAAGTCGATTGAGTATCTAGGTATCATGTGAATGTCACCTCTCTTTGGCCAGTCGTATCCTCGAATCTGCATGCCTCACATGGACAAGTATTTAGCATTGTAATTGATGCACTTCTAAGTTTTGCTATTTTTGTATGCTACTATCCCTGTAAGCGGGCCTTTACAAAAGCCGTAAGATCAAGACGGAGAGTATTTCCATACTACTCATTAAGCATGCGTCTGGTTTTTGTTGCTCCGCTCCGTGATAATATTACATATTATGAGAAAGGAAACCATGTTCCCATCCACGTTCCACTCAGAGAGAGACAGATAGGTTTTGAATGTTGATAAGTGGAATCGAATGAGTAAAAGATACTAATAGAAACAACCATAGATGGAGCGTGGGGATTGAGATGTGAAGTTGTATCTTGTGGAGCCACTGATGAGAACTTGTTCCACATTGCAGGTTTAGAGGAATTATCCTCATTTGGACATTATGGTGATTGGTTTATAATTTATCATTTGTTACAAACACATGTGTTTAATAAATAGGAGCTCTAGCCCCTCTTGTGATGTCACCATCTTGAGGTCAATGTATGTAAGACATCAACTTGTTCAAGAGAATCCAACACCCAACAAGGAACATGTTGAGACAAATCAACATCTGCAGGCAAATGACGGGTTTGTTGATAAGATCTTAAATCACAAAGATCTGGTGGATCAACCAAGGGTCAATTGTACACATTTACATGTGTTTCAATCATAGGTGTGTACATCATCGATAGAATGCTATATTAGAAGATTTACACTACCTCTAGTGAAAGGTTGAGAAATTTGTCTACCTGTTCTATCGCAAGTAAAGCAGCTGCAGTCAAGAGTCATCCACAAGAAATTTCTGCTTCAGGATGGAATTTTATGGTCTTTTTGCAGTTGCCCACTCTGTAATGTAACGATATGTTGGGATGGTTCTCTTATATGGACATTTTTTTCAATGTACGTGTCTGTGTGGAATCACAAACTAAGTCGCTATCAAGAAAAACAAAAAGCGGGTGTAATCAAAGGTGTGTCATTTGTGTTGTTACCTTATGATATAAACTGAATTTTGCTGACCACTCCAACTTTTCATTCGAGGAGCCTAAGGGGGGGAGAAGCATTTGAATGATCATTCCATGTGCATACAAGAAGAACTATAGCACTTATCATTCGCTTATCCTCTAAGGAAATGAGAGTTCAGAAAAGAAAATGGTGTTAGTTGTCCTTGCCAAAACAAAGGAGATGAAGTGAGTACTTGTTTAATAGAGCCAAGGTAATTTCCAAATGTGCACAAAATAAGGGAACATAAATTGCGGAGAAGCTTGAACTTATGCTCGTCATAAGAATAACATAATTGTCAAGGGATCGAGAAGGTAAAGTATATGCCCACAACGATAAGCTCAAAGTAGAAGAGAGTTGTGATAGACAGGGAATCAAGCAAGATATAGTTGCACGTGGCTAGTGTTTCATCGGGTTAGGAGCATAGCTATGAGTGGGAAAGAGTGGGTGTAAGAGAGAGAGAAAGAGAGCGAGAGAAGAAAGTGAGTGCGAGAGAGAGTTAGAAAGTGTGTGTAAAAGTGTGATATGAAAGAGTGTGTGTATTGGAAAAAAGAAGAGGGAAAGTGGGAAAGAAAAAGTAAAAAGATTGAGGAACAAGGAAGACAATGTGAGCGGTGTGGGCGCGATTTCTGACGACTGGCGGATCAATTCAGTCGCCTCGCTAACGGCGCACGCAGGGTGACTATGCGGAACAGGTACAAGTATAACTTCTCCTAAGGTCCGTAAGGTGAAGCGTTCCTATAAAGTTCAACTGCATCAAAATAAGAAGGTAGGATAATCTTTTCACTAACTATTTGATCTTTTATAGTTTCGTTTGTTTCTTCTTGGATATTTTCTATGTTTCTATCTACAGTTGGAGGAAAATTTTCTTCACTAACACTAGGAGGAACAGTAGAAAGTAAAGTTATAGTTGTCCTAGGATCGTGCAAAGATTCTTCTACTATTGCTTCTTTTATTGATTCTTTATCTTCTATTGGTTTTGGAAACAACAATTCAAAAGTTGATGAAGGTAGAAAGGAACTATTCAAAGAACTTTCTTTAGACATAAAAGATGATACTAAATTAATAACCAAAGTCCTATACAACCTCAAGAATGATGTTTATAAATGACAGTCTAAAAGATAGCATATACAAGCTAATAAAAGTTTCAAACTAAGGACAATCTCTGCTTTTCAAACTTCAGGTCACATGTGTATCTCCAGTTCGCCAATAGCTTTCTGAAAAAAAACACATATATGAAAGAGGGCAACAGGCCTTCAGTTCACCAAGAGGCTGCAATTCTTCATAAATCAAATCTGAAAAAAAACACATGACAGAAATTAGTATATCTTTTATATAAAAAATAACACTCATCTAGCATTTTCTTTTTGAATAACATTAAAGTAATTATCTTTCTAAAAACACATATATAATAAGTACATTCTTTTATTAAAATATATACTTTACAATAAAAAATTCATTTACATAATTATTTAATATACATTAACATACATTGCTTACTCATAATCATACATTTAACTAACATACATACATGCATAAATATTCATACATAAACATACATGCACATGCATAAACATACATTAACACACATATGCATACTAATTATATACATGCATACATATACTAACACTTACTAACATATACATGCTTATGCATAAACATACACATGCATGAACATACATGCACATGCATAAACACACACATGCATGAACATAAAATAACACATACAAACATATACATGCATGAGCACATATTAACACTTACTAATATATACATGCATAAACATACATTAACACATACATATATGAACTTACACTAACATATACATGCATACACATACATGTAATATGGATAACAACTTAAATACATGCTTTAATTAGCATGCATTAACTTAGATGCATAAATTTCTATCATCTATTATGTACTAACATGCTCTAATAACTAACATATACTAACAAACACTAACAATTAACATGTACTAACATGCATTAACAACCTAACATGCCTAACATTAACTAACTTCTCTAGCTTGAACTAACATAAAACATGGGTTCAAGTTCTAACACAAACATGGGTTCAAACACTAAACTAACATGGGTTCATGCACTAATAAGGGTTCATGCACTAAACTAACATAGGTTCATGTACTAACATTATCATGGGTAAATGAACTTAGGTATCAATCAAGATAAGGGTTTGAAGAAGCTTGGGTTAAGGGTAAGGTAAAGAAAGGAAAGGATAAAAGAAGATAGATTAGGGAAATTATATGGATAAAGAGAGGTGGAAGGAATAAATATTTCTTTGAAAGAAATCAAGGCTAAATGGACCCATCTTTTTGCTAACCTGTGACCATATAAAACAAAAACATTAGGATAACATCATACAATAAACAATCAATCTCATAACTTAAATACACACACATACATATATATAATACATAAACATATATACTTATAATAAAACATAATTAAGTCTTATGCACACACATAAATACAGTCACATATATAAATAAATAAACATAAATATAATTAAATTATATTTATTTCATATATTTTTTAATAAATAATATTTATAATAACTACTAAAATAAAACATATAAAAACATTAAAAAGAAATATGATTATATCAATAACAATAAAAAAAAAGAAGAACAAACAACAAAAAAGAAAATTCTCTCATTCTCTCTCTCACTCTCTCTTTCTCTTTCTCTCTCTCTCTCTTTCTCTCTCTCTCTCTCACTCTCTCTCTCTCTACTGCGCCGTCGGCTGCAGTGAGAGGAAAAGAGAGGGAGGGAGGAATAAAAAGAAGAAGAAGAAAAAATAATAGTAAAAAAATAAAAAATAAAAAAACTTATCTCTCTCACTCTCTCTCTACTGTTCCCTCTTTCTCTCTCTCTCTTTCTCTGCTGCGCGCGCAGCAGAGCTGCGCCACCGGCAGAGAAAGGGAGGGAGAGAGAGGGGAAAAGAAAAATAAAAAAAAGAAGAAGCATTTAAAAAAGAGAAGAGAACAAGAAAAAAGAAGAGGACAAAGGGGAAAAAAAGGAATAAATAAATCTCTGTACATTCTGAATTAAAAAAAATTTGCTTTTCCAAAAGTGAAGGACAAGAGAGATGATCTTCTCTCTCTCCTCCTGTCAGAGAGCTTCCATAGAACTAAGTGCAAACAATTTGACTATAGTCTAGAGCATAGTAAATACCTGAAAAAAAACACATGAACTTGTGAGCACGTACTCCCTTCTTAAATAGATGTGAGTAGCCCACCATAGCCTACAATTCTCTTTAGATAACTCAACCAATTACCTAAATTGACTCAACATCACTCCAACAATACTCAACAAGAAAAAAAGCGTGGGTTTTTTCTCCTAGATCTTTTCCCAATTTTCAACCAACCATTTAAATATTCTATGGACCAAAACTTTAGGATTTAAATAACCTTTCACTTCTTCTTTTTTATTTAATTAAATACTAAACTTTAGAATAAATACTATACCTTAGACTAAAATTTAATTTAACCCATTTTAATATTTACCTTAGGCTTAGAGGAAACAATTAATTAATATATTAATCTAGTATTTCACTAAGGTTGCTTAAGATATAATTAACCTATTTAATAATTTAATTATAGACTACAACCCACTTATTTATTCATTTATCCTTAGGTTTACCCTATAGCTAACTTTAAACCTCATCAATTAATTCCAATTAACCCATAAACCTATTTTCTAACCTTCCGTAACCCACTAGGATGAATAATTAACCCTTAGTTAACCTTAAAATTTAACTAGAACCCTATAATTCATGTTCAAAACCTATATGTAACCCTTAAATATCATTACATTTACTTTTAAAACATAAATATACCCTTAACTAACCCTTGAATTTTTATCTATAACCTTAAATACTATTAAGAAAACATTTGGATAAATACTTCCCTTCTTGTTATTGATCAACAATTTCTTTTCCTGCAAAATTAAAGTCAAACATTAGTCAAAATTTCATAATTTAACCAAACTTATATCAATCAATTAATATTTTAATTTTTGAAATATTTTAAGAGTAACAAAAGCTTTCCGACATCCGCCCCCACTAAACCTGCACATCGTCCTGATGGGCCAACCTACAGATTCAAAAGGAACATATCAAATTCTTTTTGAAAATTATTCATGACTCAAATGCAAATAGTCTATAAAAAATTCTTCTATCATTAGTACATCTTCTGATAGCAAAGAAAAACTTATAAAATTATGAAAGCTTGAATTTCAACCTTTTCGTTCAATGCATGAGTTGGAAAACAAGTTTTAGAAAGAAACTATAGAAGTCATTCAAATAGTGTTCGTACTAACTCTTCTATTAACTCTGTTCATAAGTAAAGCATATGTTATATAAGCCTTCTATCCTCATCTCCTAGCCACTTGCCATTAAGATACAAAAACTAATTCCCCTCTAGCATACATCCGCCTTATATAGCCCGCTTTTTAATTCAGAAGTGATTTCAAGACCACAACTCATTCATTGAAACGATTTGATTTTTCTTTCATCTCTTTTTTCATCATAATTTTTCTTTCTGTCTTTTTTTTTTCTCTTTTTTCATATGCAGCAACCATTAATGTACTGCTTTCAATTTATCTTCGCAACTTTTTTTTATGAAGGGGAAAGGCTTAACCCCTAATCAGAGCAAAGGATCTAGAGGTAAGCTAAAAGCGAAACTAGGATCTCTTTAGCAAAATGGGTTAGATTCAAGGAAGCTTACCTATATAAAACAAGTTTACTCCTACTAGGAGTTGCAAGTTAAGGGTTCCTTCAACTATTCATCTGACGGCCATAGATCTCTAATCCCTATCTTCTCTTCAAACACATTCCTACTTCAGTGTAAATTCTACTTTCATAATTTTAAGAATTTTCTTAACCTATCTGAAGACTTTACATATTCTATCATGAAATGCATGAACTTTCATAATAAATTGAAACATAAATCAGGTTTAGAACTTTTTCACCTAATCTATATTGACTCCATCTTCAGCTCTCTTTAAGTTCATCAAAACTTTTGGCAAAAAATCTTCAATTACTTTGATCAATTCATCTTCAGAACCTGTAAGCACTCATAAAGTAGAAGCTACAAAACAAGTAATCTTCATTATCATTTATCTTGCAAATAGAAATTCATATGATTCATCTTCATCATGTCACAATTTTCATCATAAGAAGTCATAGTGGGTATAATTCATAAACAAAATTCATAAATCCATAAATTCATAAATTCATAAATTCATAAATTCATAAATTTCACATTAGCTTTTTCAACCTTTGAAACAAAGTTCATAAATTTCAGAAAAAATCATAATGTTCATAGTATAATATAACCATCATATTTGTTGTAAACAAAATCATTTCATTCAAAATATTCATCATTTCATTATAATATTGTTCTTCATAATTGTTCATCATAATAGATTTCTTTTTATTTGTGAAAGAAAGAAAATCATAAGTTCATCATAAGTTTAGTAACATCATTTTGATAATACTATTTATAATGAGAAAGCTTATTATCAATAGAAAAGCATAAAATATGGGCATTCTCATCATAAGAATGAAATTCATAGTGGGTAGTATATCAGCATAATTATTATCATCCTATCTCAATGGATAATTATATTTTTAGTATAGAATAGCATCTTTGGTATCATAAGTTTAGGAAATGACAAGCATATTGATCAAACTTATTTGCAAGCATATTATGCATATAATTTCAAACATGTTTTAGTTTAATTTATAATCAACAAACTTTGTGTTTTCATATTTTAGTATTCTTTTGGTTAAGTAAATCATAATGTAAAACTTTCTCATAATCTTTTAACTAACTTTTCCAAGCATAAAAACTTCATAAAACAAAACAATTTAGGTATATGTTTCTCAACTTTAGGAAAACAGGCATATATACACCAAGCAATAACAAAAATTAAAAGTTTTATCTTCAATAAACAATTCCATCACAATAAAACTATTCTCTTAAAGTCTTCTCCTTTTTCTTAACTTTAGATGAGTTTTTGATATTATTTTCAATCTTGCATATGGCTTCTTGTATCCATTTTTCCATATTCTTGTCATGTTCTAATTGAATTTGAAGATTTTTATCTTTAGATGTTTGTACTATTCTTTCATTATTTTTAGTTTTGTCACATTTATTGTCATTTTCTATGACTTTAGGTTTTGTTTTGACCTCATGTATGTCTTTGTTTCCATCAATTGATTGTTCATTTTCATCATCTTTTATCCTTACATCTTCTTCTTTCATAATCTTTTCCAATGTATCTTGATCCTTAGATGTAATTTGAATATCAATGTTACTCATAGATTTAGGTTTAAGAAGGTTTTGATCCTTGTTCAAGCATTCACTTTTAGTCACAATCTTGGTGTTTATAAAATTTGATTGACATACATTGCTTTCTTCATCATGACTCTTTGGTTTCCATTGTATTTGAAGTTTGGTTTTAGGACTAAATTTTGTTTCGTTAAAGTAGTCTATCATCCCTCCTCGACCTAAATTTAAACGCAAAGGTAGTTGTGTTTGATAATCGCAAATCTTCAGGTCATGTGAAATGACTAAGTGAATTTGACATGCATTACTATAAGCAACACAATCCTCATACCTATGACCTAGTTGGTCACACCAAAAACATCTTAAGGGATATACTTTCCTATTCATAGGCCTATAGGTGAATCTCCTATGCTCATTCTTATGGGATTCATTAGGCAACTTTGGGGATAAACTTTTTTCATGTTTGCACTTGCATTTAGGTAGATCATTGACTTGTTTGGTCAAATCATCTATTTGGATCTTTAATTTTTTAACAATTTCTTGTAAAATCCCACACATCACACTATTTGAATTTGAAAACTCACTTAACTTGTCAATTAACAGAAATACTTCTTTAAATTTTGCTTGATTTGATGAGTTTAGCTTATCCTCTAAATCTTTGACTTGTGTTTTAAGTCCCAAATTTGCATTCTTAATTAAACCCTCCATAGAAGAGTTCTTTTTATGTGTATTTAAATTATCTGCTTTCTTTTTACCCATTGATATTTGAGAAAAAAGAAGTATTAGAGGATAGATCAATACCTGCAATCTGAATCGAAGAAGAGGCTCAAAGAGTGACTGTGAAAATTTATACAATTTTTAATAGGATCAAAATCTAATACATCAATTCCTAATGGATGAATGTGCAAACGTTCTTCTTCAAAATGTTGATGGTAAGGGTGTAGAGATGAAGTTTTCTACTTGCCTATTCCCGTGGAGGCACTCAAAGCATAAGCTCAGCCCTCAACAGCCAGGGAATTACAAGGTTTATAATTTCTGCCACTGCAAGACAATCACCTCAAGCCGCTGCAACCACGTAGCCTAACCAAGCCGATGCATATCCAAGAAGAGAAGAAATGTTTATACATGTCTTGCTGTGCCATTTTTCACGTCGGGTTCAAAGTGTGGGCGCGATTTCTGACGACTGGCGGATCAATTCAGTCGCCTCGCTAACGGCGCACGCAGGGTGACTATGCGGAACAGGTACAAGTATAACTTCTCCTAAGGTCCGTAAGGTGAAGCGTTCCTATAAAGTTCAACTGCATCAAAATAAGAAGGTAGGATAATCTTTTCACTAACTATTTGATCTTTTATAGTTTCGTTTGTTTCTTCTTGGATATTTTCTATGTTCTATCTACAGTTGGAGGAAAATTTTCTTCACTAACACTAGGAGGAATAGTAGAAAGTAAAGTTATAGTTGTCCTAGGATCGTGCAAAGATTCTTCTACTATTGCTTCTTTTATTGATTCTTTATCTATTGGTTTTGGAAACAACAATTCAAAAGTTGATGAAGGTAGAAAGGAACTATTCAAAGAACTTTCTTTAGACATAAAAGATGATACTAAATTAATAACCAAAGTCCTATACAACCTCAAGAATGATGTTTATAAATGACAGTCTAAAAGATAGCATATACAAGCTAATAAAAGTTTCAAACTAAGGACAATCTCTGCTTTTCAAACTTCAGGTCACATGTGTATCTCCAGTTCGCCAATAGCTTTCTGAAAAAAAACACATATATGAAAGAGGGCAACAGGCCTTCAGTTCACCAAGAGGCTGCAATTCTTCATAAATCAAATCTGAAAAAAAACACATGACAGAAATTAGTATATCTTTTATATAAAAAATAACACTCATCTAGCATTTTCTTTTTGAATAACATTAAAGTAATTATCTTTCTAAAAACACATATATAATAAGTACATTCTTTTATTAAAATATATACTTTACAATAAAAAATTCATTTACATAATTATTTAATATACATTAACATACATTGCTTACTCATAATCATACATTTAACTAACATACATACATGCATAAATATTCATACATAAACATACATGCACATGCATAAACATACATTAACACACATATGCATACTAATTATATACATGCATACATATACTAACACTTACTAACATATACATGCTTATGCATAAACATACACATGCATGAACATACATGCACATGCATAAACACACACATGCATGAACATAAAATAACACATACAAACATATACATGCATGAGCACATATTAACACTTGCTAATATATACATGCATAAACATACATTAACAGATACATATATGAACTTGCACTAACATATACATGCATACACATACATGTAATATGGATAACAACTTAAATACATGCTTTAATTAGCATGCATTAACTTAGATGCATAAATTTCTATCATCTATTATGTACTAACATGCTCTAATAACTAACATATACTAACAAGCACTAACAATTAACATGTACTAACATGCATTAACAACCTAACATGCCTAACATTAACTAACTTCTCTAGCTTGAACTAACATAAAACATGGGTTCAAGTTCTAACACAAACATGGGTTCAAACACTAAACTAACATGGGTTCATGCACTAATAAGGGTTCATGCACTAAACTAACATAGGTTCATGTACTAGCATTATCATGGGTAAATGAACTTAGGTATCAATCAAGATAAGGGTTTGAAGAAGCTTGGGTTAAGGGTAAGGTAAAGAAAGGAAAGGATAAAAGAAGATAGATTAGGGAAATTATATGGATAAAGAGAGGTGGAAGGAATAAATATTTCTTTGAAAGAAATCAAGGCTAAATGGACCCATCTTTTTGCTAACCTGTGACCATATAAAACAAAAACATTAGGATAACATCATACAATAAACAATCAATCTCATAACTTAAATACACACACATACATATATATAATACATAAACATATATACTTATAATAAAACATAATTAAGTCTTATGCACACACATAAATACAGTCACATATATAAATAAATAAACATAAATATAATTAAATTATATTTATTTCATATATTTCTTAATAAATAATATTTATAATAACTACTAAAATAAAACATATAAAAACATTAAAAAGAAATATGATTATATCAATAACAATAAAAAATAAGAAGAACAAACAACAAAAAAGAAAATTCTCTCATTCTCTCTCTCACTCTCTCTTTCTCTCTCTCTCTCTCTCACTCTCTCTCTCTCTCTACTGCGCCGGCGGACTGCGCCGTCGGCTGCAGTGAGAGGGAAAGAGAGGGAGGGAGGAATAAAAAGAAGAAGAAGAAAAAATAATAGTAAAAAATAAAAAATAAAAAAACTTATCTCTCTCACTCTCTCTCTACTGTTCCCTCTTTCTCTCTCTCTCTTTCTCTGCTGCGCGCGCAGCAGAGCTGCACTGCCGGCAGAGAAAGGGAGGGAGAGAGAGGGGAAAAGAAAAATAAAAAAAAGAAGAAATATTTAAAAAAGAGGAAGAGAACAAGAAAAAAGAAGAGGACAAAGGGGAAAAAAGGAATAAATAAATCTCTGTACATTCTGAATTAAAAAAAATTTGCTTTTCCAAAAGTGAAGGACAAGAGAGATGATCTTCTCTCTCTCCTCCTGTCAGAGAGCTTCCATAGAACTAAGTGCAAACAATTTGACTATAGTCTAGAGCATAGTAAATACCTGAAAAAAAACACATGAACTTGTGAGCACGTACTCCCTTCTTAAATAGATGTGAGTAGCCCACCATAGCCTACAATTCTCTTTAGATAACTCAACCAATTACCTAAATTGACTCAACATCACTCCAACAACACTCAACAAGAAAAAAAGCGTGGGTTTTTTCTCCTAGATCTTTTCCCAATTTTCAACCAACCATTTAAATATTCTATGGACCAAAACTTTAGGATTTAAATAACCTTTCACTTCTTCTTTTTTATTTAATTAAATACTAAACTTTAGAATAAATACTATACCTTAGACTAAAATTTAATTTAAACCATTTGAATATTTACCTTAGGCTTAGAGGAAACAATTAATTAATATATTAATCTAGTATTTCACTAAGGTTCCTTAAGATATAATTAACCTATTTAATAATTTAATTATAGACTACAACCCACTTATTTATTCATTTAACCTTAGGTTTACCCTATAGCTAACTTTAAACCTCATCAATTAATTCCAACTAACCCATAAACCTATTTTCTAACCTTCCATAACCCACTAGGATGAATAATTAACCCTTAGTTAACCTTAAAATTTAACTAGAACCCTATAATTCATGTTCAAAACCTATATGTAACCCTTAAATATCCTTACATTTACTTTCAAAACATAAATATACCCTTAACTAACCCTTGAATTTTTATCTATAACCTTAAATACTATTAAGAAAACATTTGGATAAATACTTCCCTTCTTGTTATTGATCAACAATTTCTTTTCTTGCAAAATTAAAGTCAAACATTAGTCAAAATTTCATAATTTAACCAAACTTATATCAATCAATTAATATTTTAATTTTTGAAATATTTTAAGAGTAACAAATTCTTTCCGACATCCGCCCCCACTAAACCTGCACATCGTCCCGATGGGCCAACCTACAGATTCAAAAGGAACATATCAAATTCTTTTTGAAAATTATTCATGACTCAAATGCAAATAGTCTATAAAAAATTCTTCTATCATTAGTACATCTTCTGATAGCAAAGAAAAACTTATAAAATTATGAAAGCTTGAATTTCAACCTTTTCGTTCAATGCATGAGTTGGAAAACAAGTTTTAGAAAGAAACTATAGAAGTCATTCAAATAGCGTTCGTACTAACTCTTCTATTAACTCTGTTCATAAGTAAAGCATATGTTATATAAGCCTTCTATCCTCATCTCCTAGCCACTTGCCATTAAGATACAAAAACTAATTCCCCTCTAGCATACATCCGCCTTATATAGCCCGCTTTTTAATTCAGAAGTGATTTCAAGACCACAACTCATTCATTGAAACGATTTGATTTTTCTTTCATCTCTTTTTTCATCATAATTTTTCTTTTTGTCTTTTTTTTTTTCTCTTTTTTCATATGCAGCAACCATTAATGTACTGCTTTCAATTTTTCTTCGCAACTTTTTTTTATGAAGGGGAAAGGCTTAACCCCTAATCAGAGCAAAGGATCTAGAGGTAAGCTAAAAGCGAAACTAGGATCTCTTTAGCAAAATGGGTCAGATTCAAGGAAGCTTACCTATATAAAACAAGTTTACTCCTACTAGGAGTTGCAAGTTAAGGGTTCCTTCAACTATTCATCTGACGGCCATAGATCTCTAATCCCTATCTTCTCTTCAAACACATTCCTACTTCAGTGTAAATTCTACTTTCATAATTTTAAGAATTTTCTTAACCTATCTGAAGACTATACATATTCTATCATGAAATGCATGAACTTTCATAATAAATTGAAACATAAATCAGGTTTAGAACTTTTTCACCTAATCTATATTGACTCCATCTTCAGCTCTCTTTAAGTTCATCAAAACTTTTGGCAAAAAATCTTCAATTACTTTGATCAATTCATCTTCAGAACCTGTAAGCACTCATAAAGTAGAAGCTACAAAACAAGTAATCTTCATTATCATTTATCTTGCAAATAGAAATTCATATGATTCATCTTCATCATGTCACAATTTTCATCATAAGAAGTCATAGTGGGTATAATTCATAAACAAAATTCATAAATCCATAAATTCATAAATTCATAAATTCATAAATTCATAAATTTCACATTAGCTTTTTCAACCTTTGAAACAAAGTTCATAAATTTCAGAAAAAATCATAATGTTCATAGTATAATATAACCATCATATTTGTTGTAAACAAAATCATTTCATTCAAAATATTCATCATTTCATTATAATATTGTTCTTCATAATTGTTCATCATAATAGATTTCTTTTTATTTGTGAAAGAAAGAAAATCATAAGTTCATCATAAGTTTAGTAACATCATTTTGATAATACTATTTATAATGAGAAAGCTTATTATCAATAGAAAAGCATAAAATATGGGCATTCTCATCATAAGAATGAAATTCATAGTGGGTAGTATATCAGCATAATTATTATCATCCTATCTCAATGGATAATTATATTTTTAGTATAGAATAGCATCTTTGGTATCATAAGTTTAGGAAATGACAAGCATATTGATCAAACTTATTTGCAAGCATATTATGCATATAATTTCAAACATGTTTTAGTTTAATTTATAATCAACAAACTTTGTGTTTTCATATTTTAGTATTCTTTTGGTTAAGTAAATCATAATGTAAAACTTTTTCATAATCTTTTAACTAACTTTTCCAAGCATAAAAACTTCATAAAACAAAACAATTTAGGTATATGTTTCTCAACTTTAGGAAAACAGGCATATATACACCAAGCAATAACAAAAATTAAAAGTTTTATCTTCAATAAACAATTCCATCACAATAAAACTATTCTCTTAAAGTCTTCTCCTTTTTCTTAACTTTAGATGAGTTTTTGATATTATTTTCAATCTTGCATATGGCTTCTTGTATCCATTTTTCCATATTCTTGTCATGTTCTAATTGAATTTGAAGATTTTTATCTTTAGATGTTTGTACTATTCTTTCATTATTTTTAGTTTTGTCACATTTATTGTCATTTTCTATGACTTTAGGTTTTGTTTTGACCTCATGTATGTCTTTGTTTCCATCAATTGATTGTTCATTTTCATCATCTTTTATCCTTACATCTTCTTCTTTCATAATCTTTTCCAATGTATCTTGATCCTTAGATGTAGTTTGAATATCAATGTTACTCATAGATTTAGGTTTAAGAAGGTTTTGATCCTTGTTCAAGCATTCACTTTTAGTCACAATCTTGGTGTTTATAAAATTTGATTGACATACATTGCTTTCTTCATCATGACTCTTTGGTTTCCATTGTATTTGAAGTTTGGTTTTAGGACTAAATTTTGTTTCATTAAAGTAGTCTATCATCCCTCCTCGACCTAAATTTAAACGCAAAGGTAGTTGTGTTTGATAATCGCAAATCTTCAGGTCATGTGAAATGACTAAGTGAATTTGACATGCATTACTATAAGCAACACAATCCTCATACCTATGACCTAGTTGGTCACACCAAAAACATCTTAAGGGATATACTTTCCTATTCATAGGCCTATAAGTGAATCTCCTATGCTCATTCTTATGGGATTCATTAGGCAACTTTGGGGATAAACTTTTTTCATGTTTGCACTTGCATTTAGGTAGATCATTGACTTGTTTGGTCAAATCATCTATTTGGATCTTTAATTTTTTAACAATTTCTTGTAAAATCCCACACATCACACTATTTGAATTTGAAAACTCACTTAACTTGTCAATTAACAGAAATACTTCTTTAAATTTTGCTTGATTTGATGAGTTTAGCTTATCCTCTAAATCTTTGACTTGTGTTTTAAGTCCCAAATTTGCATTCTTAATTAAACCCTCCATAGAAGAGTTCTTTTTATGTGTATTTAAATTATCTGCTTTCTTTTTACCCATTGATATTTGAGAAAAAAGAAGTATTAGAGGATAGATCAATACCTGCAATCTGAATCGAAGAAGAGGCTCAAAGAGTGACCGTGAAAATTTATACAATTTTTAATAGGATCAAAATCTAATACATCAATTCCTAATGGATGAATGTGCAAACGTTCTTCTTCAAAATGTTGATGGCAAGGGTGTAGAGATGAAGTTTTCTACTTGCCTATTCCCGTGGAGGCACTCAGAGCATAAGCTCAGCCCTCAACAGTCAGGGAATTACAAGGTTTATAATTTTTGCCACTGCAAGACAATCACCTCAAGCTGCTGCAACCACGTAGCCTAACCAAGCCGATGCATATCCAAGAAGAGAAGAAATGTTTATACATGTCCTGCTGTGCCATTGTTTCACGTCGGGTTCAAAGTGTGGGCACGATTTCTGACGACTGGCGGATCAATTCAGTCGCCTCGCTAACGGCGCACGCAGGGTGACTATGCGGAACAGGTACAAGTATAACTTCTCCTAAGGTCCGTAAGGTGAAGCGTTCCTATAAAGTTCAACTGCATCAAAATAAGAAGGTAGGATAATCTTTTCACTAACTATTTGATCTTTTATAGTTTCGTTTGTTTCTTCTTGGATATTTTCTATGTTCTATCTACAGTTGGAGGAAAATTTTCTTCACTAACACTAGGAGGAATAGTAGAAAGTAAAGTTATAGTTGTCCTAGCATCGTGCAAAGATTCTTCTACTATTGCTTCTTTTATTGATTCTTTATCTTCTATTGGTTTTGGAAACAACAATTCAAAAGTTGATGAAGGTAGAAAGGAACTATTCAAAGAACTTTCTTTAGACATAAAAGATGATACTAAATTAATAACCAAAGTCCTATACAACCTCAACAATGATGTTTATAAATGACAGTCTAAAAGATAGCATATACAAGCTAATAAAAGTTTCAAACTAAGGACAATCTCTGCTTTTCAAACTTCAGGTCACATGTGTATCTCCAGTTCGCCAATAGCTTTCTGAAAAAAAACACATATATGAAAGAGGGCAACAGGCCTTCAGTTCACCAAGAGGCTGCAATTCTTCATAAATCAAATCTGAAAAAAAACACATGACAGAAATTAGTATATCTTTTATATAAAAAATAACACTCATCTAGCATTTTCTTTTTGAATAACATTAAAGTAATTATCTTTCTAAAAACACATATATAATAAGTACATTCTTTTATTAAAATATATACTTTACAATAAAAAATTCATTTACATAATTATTTAATATACATTAACATACATTGCTTACTCATAATCATACATTTAACTAACATACATACATGCATAAATATTCATACATAAACATACATGCACATGCATAAACATACATTAACACACATATGCATACTAATTATATACATGCATACATATACTAACACTTACTAACATATACATGCTTATGCATAAACATACACATGCATGAACATACATGCACATGCATAAACACACACATGCATGAACATAAAATAACACATACAAACATATACATGCATGAGCACATATTAACACTTACTAATATATACATGCATAAACATACATTAACACATACATATATGAACTTGCACTAACATATACATGCATACACATACATGTAATATGGATAACAACTTAAATACATGCTTTAATTAGCATGCATTAACTTAGATGCATAAATTTCTATCATCTATTATGTACTAACATGCTCTAATAACTAACATATACTAACAAACACTAACAATTAACATGTACTAACATGCATTAACAACCTAACATGCCTAACATTAACTAACTTCTCTAGCTTGAACTAACATAAAACATGGGTTCAAGTTCTAACACAAACATGGGTTCAAACACTAAACTAACATGGGTTCATGCACTAATAAGGGTTCATGCACTAAACTAACATAGGTTCGTGTACTAACATTATCATGGGTAAATGAACTTAGGTATCAATCAAGATAAGGGTTTGAAGAAGCTTGGGTTAAGGGTAAGGTAAAGAAAGGAAAGGATAAAAGAAGATAGATTAGGGAAATTATATGGATAAAGAGAGGTGGAAGGAATAAATATTTCTTTGAAAGAAATCAAGGCTAAATGGACCCATCTTTTTGCTAACCTGTGACCATATAAAACAAAAACATTAGGATAACATCATACAATAAACAATCAATCTCATAACTTAAATACACACACATACATATATATAATACATAAACATATATACTTATAATAAAACATAATTAAGTCTTATGCACACACATAAATACAGTCACATATATAAATAAATAAACATAAATATAATTAAGTTATATTTATTTCATATATTTTTTAATAAATAATATTTATAATAACTACTAAAATAAAACATATAAAAACATTAAAAAGAAATATGATTATATCAATAACAATAAAAAATAAGAAGAACAAACAACAAAAAAGAAAATTCTCTCATTCTCTCTCTCACTCTCTCTTTCTCTTTCTCTCTCTCTCTCTTTCTCTCTCTCTCTCTCACTCTCTCTCTCTCTCTCTACTGCGCCGGCGGACTGCGCCGTCGGCTGCAGTGAGAGGGAAAGAGAGGGAGGGAGGAATAAAAAGAAGAAGAAGAAAAAATAATAGTAAAAAAATAAAAAATAAAAAAACTTATCTCTCTCACTCTCTCTCTACTGTTCCCTCTTTCTCTCTCTCTCTTTCTCTGCTGCGCGCGCAGCAGAGCTGCGCTGCCGGCAGAGAAAGGGAGGGAGAGAGAGGGGAAAAGAAAAATAAAAAAAATAAGAAGCATTTAAAAAAGAGGAAGAGAACAAGAAAAAAGAAGAGGACAAAGGGGAAAAAAAGGAATAAATAAATCTCTGTACATTCTAAATTAAAAAAAATTTGCTTTTCCAAAAGTGAAGGACAAGAGAGATGATCTTCTCTCTCTCCTCCTGTCAGAGAGCTTCCATAGAACTAAGTGCAAACAATTTGACTATAGTCTAGAGCATAGTAAATACCTGAAAAAAAACACATGAACTTGTGAGCACGTACTCCCTTCTTAAATAGATGTGAGTAGCCCACCATAGCCTACAATTCTCTTTAGATAACTCAACCAATTACCTAAATTGACTCAACATCACTCCAACAACACTCAACAAGAAAAAAAGCGTGGGTTTTTTCTCCTAGATCTTTTCCCAATTTTCAACCAACCATTTAAATATTCTATGGACCAAAACTTTAGGATTTAAATAACCTTTCACTTCTTCTTTTTTATTTAATTAAATACTAAACTTTAGAATAAATACTATACCTTAGACTAAAATTTAATTTAAACCATTTGAATATTTACCTTAGGCTTAGAGGAAACAATTAATTAATATATTAATCTAGTATTTCACTAAGGTTCCTTAAGATATAATTAACCTATTTAATAATTTAATTATAGACTACAACCATTTAACCTTAGGTTTACCCTATAGCTAACTTTAAACCTCATCAATTAATTCCAACTAACCCATAAACCTATTTTCTAACCTTCCATAACCCACTAGGATGAATAATTAACCCTTAGTTAACCTTAAAATTTAACTAGAACCCTATAATTCATGTTCAAAACCTATATGTAACCCTTAAATATCCTTACATTTACTTTCAAAACATAAATATACCCTTAACTAACCCTTGAATTTTTATCTATAACCTTAAATACTATTAAGAAAACATTTGGATAAATACTTCCCTTCTTGTTATTGATCAACAATTTCTTTTCCTGCAGAATTAAAGTCAAACATTAGTCAAAATTTCATAATTTAACCAAACTTATATCAATCAATTAATATTTTAATTTTTGAAATATTTTAAGAGTAACAAATTCTTTCCGACATCCGCCCCCACTAAACCTGCACATCGTCCCGATGGGCCAACCTACAGATTCAAAAGGAACATATCAAATTCTTTTTGAAAATTATTCATGACTCAAATGCAAATAGTCTATAAAAAATTCTTCTATCATTAGTACATCTTCTGATAGCAAAGAAAAACTTATAAAATTATGAAAGCTTGAATTTCAACCTTTTCGTTCAATGCATGAGTTGGAAAACAAGTTTTAGAAAGAAACTATAGAAGTCATTCAAATAGCGTTCGTACTAACTCTTCTATTAACTCTGTTCATAAGTAAAGCATATGTTATATAAGCCTTCTATCCTCATCTCCTAGCCACTTGCCATTAAGATACAAAAACTAATTCCCCTCTAGCATACATCCGCCTTATATAGCCCGCTTTTTAATTCAGAAGTGATTTCAAGACCACAACTCATTCATTGAAACGATTTGATTTTTCTTTCATCTCTTTTTTCATCATAATTTTTCTTTTTGTCTTTTTTTTTTTCTCTTTTTTCATATGCAGCAACCATTAATGTACTGCTTTCAATTTTTCTTCGCAACTTTTTTTTATGAAGGGGAAAGGCTTAACCCCTAATCAGAGCAAAGGATCTAGAGGTAAGCTAAAAGCGAAACTAGGATCTCTTTAGCAAAATGGGTCAGATTCAAGGAAGCTTACCTATATAAAACAAGTTTACTCCTACTAGGAGTTGCAAGTTAAGGGTTCCTTCAACTATTCATCTGACGGCCATAGATCTCTAATCCCTATCTTCTCTTCAAACACATTCCTACTTCAGTGTAAATTCTACTTTCATAATTTTAAGAATTTTCTTAACCTATCTGAAGACTATACATATTCTATCATGAAATGCATGAACTTTCATAATAAATTGAAACATAAATCAGGTTTAGAACTTTTTCACCTAAATTATATTGACTCCATCTTCAGCTCTCTTTAAGTTCATCAAAACTTTTGGCAAAAAATCTTCAATTACTTTGATCAATTCATCTTCAGAACCTGTAAGCACTCATAAAGTAGAAGCTACAAAACAAGTAATCTTCATTATCATTTATCTTGCAAATAGAAATTCATATGATTCATCTTCATCATGTCACAATTTTCATCATAAGAAGTCATAGTGGGTATAATTCATAAACAAAATTCATAAATCCATAAATTCATAAATTCATAAATTCATAAATTCATAAATTTCACATTAGCTTTTTCAACCTTTGAAACAAAGTTCATAAATTTCAGAAAAAATCATAATGTTCATAGTATAATATAACCATCATATTTGTTGTAAACAAAATCATTTCATTCAAAATATTCATCATTTCATTATAATATTGTTCTTCATAATTGTTCATCATAATAGATTTCTTTTTATTTGTGAAAGAAAGAAAATCATAAGTTCATCATAAGTTTAGTAACATCATTTTGATAATACTATTTATAATGAGAAAGCTTATTATCAATAGAAAAGCATAAAATATGGGCATTCTCATCATAAGAATGAAATTCATAGTGGGGTAGTATATCAGCATAATTATTATCATCCTATCTCAATGGATAATTATATTTTTAGTATAGAATAGCATCTTTGGTATCATAAGTTTAGGAAATGACAAGCATATTGATCAAACTTATTTGCAAGCATATTATGCATATAATTTCAAACATGTTTTAGTTTAATTTATAATCAACAAACTTTGTGTTTTCATATTTTAGTATTCTTTTGGTTAAGTAAATCATAATGTAAAACTTTCTCATAATCTTTTAACTAACTTTTCCAAGCATAAAAACTTCATAAAACAAAACAATTTAGGTATATGTTTCTCAACTTTAGGAAAACAGGCATATATACACCAAGCAATAACAAAAATTAAAAGTTTTATCTTCAATAAACAATTCCATCACAATAAAACTATTCTCTTAAAGTCTTCTCCTTTTTCTTAACTTTAGATGAGTTTTTGATATTATTTTCAATCTTGCATATGGCTTCTTGTATCCATTTTTCCATATTCTTGTCATGTTCTAATTGAATTTGAAGATTTTTATCTTTAGATGTTTGTACTATTCTTTCATTATTTTTAGTTTTGTCACATTTATTGTCATTTTCTATGACTTTAGGTTTTGTTTTGACCTCATGTATGTCTTTGTTTCCATCAATTGATTGTTCATTTTCATCATCTTTTATCCTTACATCTTCTTCTTTCATAATCTTTTCCAATGTATCTTGATCCTTAGATGTAGTTTGAATATCAATGTTACTCATAGATTTAGGTTTAAGAAGGTTTTGATCCTTGTTCAAGCATTCACTTTTAGTCACAATCTTGGTGTTTATAAAATTTGATTGACATACATTGCTTTCTTCATCATGACTCTTTGGTTTCCATTGTATTTGAAGTTTTGTTTTAGGACTAAATTTTGTTTCGTTAAAGTAGTCTATCATCCCTCCTCGACCTAAATTTAAACGCAAAGGTAGTTGTGTTTGATAATCGCAAATCTTCAGGTCATGTGAAATGACTAAGTGAATTTGACATGCATTACTATAAGCAACACAATCCTCATACCTATGACCTAGTTGGTCACACCAAAAACATCTTAAGGGATATACTTTCCTATTCATAGGCCTATATGTGAATCTCCTATGCTCATTCTTATGGGATTCATTAGGCAACTTTGGGGATAAACTTTTTTCATGTTTGCACTTGCATTTAGGTAGATCATTGACTTGTTTGGTCAAATCATCTATTTGGATCTTTAATTTTTTAACAATTTCTCGTAAAATCCCACACATCACACTATTTGAATTTGAAAACTCACTTAACTTGTCAATTAACAGAAATACTTCTTTAAATTTTGCTTGATTTGATGAGTTTAGCTTATCCTCTAAATCTTTGACTTGTGTTTTAAGTCCCAAATTTGCATTCTTAATTAAACCCTCCATAGAAGAGTTCTTTTTATGTGTATTTAAATTATCTGCTTTCTTTTTACCCATTGATATTTGAGAAAAAAGAAGTATTAGAGGATAGATCAATACCTGCAATCTGAATCGAAGAAGAGGCTCAAAGAGTGACTGTGAAAATTTATACAATTTTTAATAGGATCAAAATCTAATACATCAATTCCTAATGGATGAATGTGCAAACGTTCTTCTTCAAAATGTTGATGGCAAGGGTGTAGAGATGAAGTTTTCTACTTGCCTATTCCCGTGGAGGCACTCAGAGCATAAGCTCAGCCCTCAACAGCCAGGGAATTACAAGGTTTATAATTTCTGCCACTGCAAGACAATCACCTCAAGCCGCTGCAACCACGTAGCCTAACCAAGCCGATGCATATCCAAGAAGAGAAGAAATGTTTATACATGTCCTGCTGTGCCATTGTTTCACGTCGGGTTCAAAGTGTGGGCGCGATTTCTGACGACTGGCGGATCAATTCAGTGGCCTCGCTAACGGCGCACGCAGGGTGACTATGCGGAACAGGTACAAGTATAACTTCTCCTAAGGTCCATAAGGTGAAGCGTTCCTATAAAGTTCAACTGCATCAAAATAAGAAGGTAGGATAATCTTTTCACTAACTATTTGATCTTTTATAGTTTCGTTTGTTTCTTCTTGGATATTTTCTATGTTCTATCTACAGTTGAAGGAAAATTTTCTTCACTAACACTAGGAGGAACAGTAGAAAGTAAAGTTATAGTTGTCCTAGGATCGTGCAAAGATTCTTCTACTATTGCTTCTTTTATTGATTCTTTATCTTCTATTGGTTTTGGAAACAACAATTCAAAAGTTGATGAAGGTAGAAAGGAACTATTCAAAGAACTTTCTTTAGACATAAAAGATGATACTAAATTAATAACCAAAGTCCTATACAACCTCAAGAATGATGTTTATAAATGACAGTCTAAAAGATAGCATATACAAGCTAATAAAAGTTTCAAACTAAGGACAATCTCTGCTTTTCAAACTTTAGGTCACATGTGTATCTCCAGTTCGCCAATAGCTTTCTGAAAAAAAACACATATATGAAAGAGGGCAACAGGCCTTCAGTTCACCAACAGGCTGCAATTCTTCATAAATCAAATCTGAAAAAAAACACATGACAGAAATTAGTATATCTTTTATATAAAAAATAACACTCATCTAGCATTTTCTTTTTGAATAACATTAAAGTAATTATCTTTGTAAAAACACATATATAATAAGTACATTCTTTTATTAAAATATATACTTTACAATAAAAAATTCATTTACATAATTATTTAATATACATTAACATACATTGCTTACTCATAATCATACATTTAACTAACATACATACATGCATAAATATTCATACATAAACATACATGCACATGCATAAACATACATTAACACACATATGCATACTAATTATATACATGCATACATATACTAACACTTACCAACATATACATGCTTATGCATAAACATACACATGCATGAACATACATGCACATGCATAAACACACACATGCATGAACATAAAATAACACATACAAACATATACATGCATGAGCACATATTGACACTTACTAATATATACATGCATAAACATACATTAACACATACATATATGAACTTACACTAACATATACATGCATACACATACATGTAATATGGATAACAACTTAAATACATGCTTTAATTAGCATGCATTAACTTAGATGCATAAATTTCTATCATCTATTATGTACTAACATGCTCTAATAACTAACATATACTAACAAACACTAACAATTAACATGTACTAACATGCATTAACAACCTAACATGCCTAACATTAACTAACTTCTCTAGCTTGAACTAACATAAAACATGGGTTCAAGTTCTAACACAAACATGGGTTCAAACACTAAACTAACATGGGTTCATGCACTAATAAGGGTTCATGCACTAAACTAACATAGGTTCATGTACTAACATTATCATGGGTAAATGAACTTAGGTATCAATCAAGATAAGGGTTTGAAGAAGCTTGGGTTAAGGGTAAGGTAAAGAAAGGAAAGGATAAAAGAAGATAGATTAGGGAAATTATATGGATAAAGCGAGGTGGAAGGAATAAATATTTCTTTGAAAGAAATCAAGGCTAAATGGACCCATCTTTTTGCTAACCTGTGACCATATAAAACAAAAACATTAGGATAACATCATACAATAAACAATCAATCTCATAACTTAAATACACACACATACATATATATAATACATAAACATATATACTTATAATAAAACATAATTAAGTCTTATGCACACACATAAATACAGTCACATATATAAATAAATAAACATAAATATAATTAAATTATATTTATTTCATATATTTCTTAATAAATAATATTTATAATAACTACTAAAATAAAACATATAAAATCATTAAAAAGAAATATGATTATATCAATAACAATAAAAAAAAAGAAGAACAAACAACAAAAAAGAAAATTCTCTCATTCTCTCTCTCACTCTCTCTTTCTCTTTCTCTCTCTCTCTCTTTCTCTCTCTCTCTCTCACTCTCTCTCTCTCTACTGCGCCGGTGGACTGCGCCGTCGACTGCAGTGAGAGGGAAAGAGAGGGAGGGAGGAATAAAAAGAAGAAGAAGAAAAAATAATAGTAAAAAAATAAAAAATAAAAAAACTTATCTCTCTTACTCTCTCTCTACTGTTCCCTCTTTCTCTCTCTCTCTTTCTCTGCTGCGCGCGCAGCAGAGCTGCGCTGCCGGCAGAGAAAGGGAGGGAGAGAGAGGGGAAAAGAAAAATAAAAAAAAGAAGAAGCATTTAAAAAAGAGGAAGAGAACAAGAAAAAAGAAGAGGACAAAGGGGAAAAAAAGGAATAAATAAATCTCTGTACATTCTGAATTAAAAAAAAATTGCTTTTCCAAAAGTGAAGGACAAGAGAGATGATCTTCTCTCTCTCCTCCTGTCAGAGAGCTTCCATAGAACTAAGTGCAAACAATTTGACTATAGTCTAGAGCATAGTAAATACCTGAAAAAAAACACATGAACTTGTGAGCACGTACTCCCTTCTTAAATAGATGTGAGTAGCCCACCATAGCCTACAATTCTCTTTAGATAACTCAACCAATTACCTAAATTGACTCAACATCACTCCAACAACACTCAACAAGAAAAAAAGCGTGGGTTTTTTCTCCTAGATCTTTTCCCAATTTTCAACCAACCATTTAAATATTCTATGGACCAAAACTTTAGGATTTAAATAACCTTTCACTTCTTCTTTTTTATTTAATTAAATACTAAACTTTAGAATAAATACTATACCTTAGACTAAAATTTAATTTAACCCATTTTAATATTTACCTTAGGCTTAGAGGAAACAATTAATTAATATATTAATCTAGTATTTCACTAAGGTTCCTTAAGATATAATTAACCTATTTAATAATTTAATTATAGACTACAACCCACTTATTTATTCATTTAACCTTAGGTTTACCCTATAGCTAACTTTAAACCTCATCAATTAATTCCAATTAACCCATAAACCTATTTTCTAACCTTCCATAACCCACTAGGATGAATAATTAACCCTTAGTTAACCTTAAAATTTAACTAGAACCCTATAATTCATGTTCAAAACCTATATGTAACCCTTAAATATCCTTACATTTACTTTCAAAACATAAATATACCCTTAACTAACCCTTGAATTTTTATCTATAACCTTAAATACTATTAAGAAAACATTTGGATAAATACTTCCCTTCTTGTTATTGATCAACAATTTCTTTTCCTGCAAAATTAAAGTCAAACATTAGTCAAAATTTCATAATTTAACCAAACTTATATCAATCAATTAATATTTTAATTTTTGAAATATTTTAAGAGTAACAAATTCTTTCCGACAGCGGGAAGGTTGAGTGAAAGAGTGAAAGGAGGTCGGTGTATGTGTGTGGGGGGGTGAAAGGAAGCAGGTGCGAAAGTCGAAGAGCAAGGGTCAACCTCGAGAGTAGGGTATTGGTTTGCATATGGACTCAATCCTTTTTTTCTCTCTCTTCCACAGTTGCATTTGAGTATTTTGGGTGGACTTAGAATTTGACAAGTGGATTGATTTCGAGTAACTTGGGCAAAATACAAGTGTATTTCAACATCGTTCCCCTTGGTTTAGGAGCCTAACATTTTGGTGCGTTTGCTGGGAAGCATATGAGCTAATGCCTAGACAAAGGACGTATCAATCGCGAGATAATTGTGGCTTCCAGGTAATCCAAGTGGACCAATTCCAAGGGTTTTGAGCAAAATAAAGGCATATATAATCATCTTTTGGGTGGGCATTAGGACTTAACACTAGTTTATGCCTATAAATTTTCAAAGCATTTGGTTTAGTAGATTGGGAGAAATCTGAGTTTTTTTGTCTCGGGGTCAATCTTTGTGTATTCTTGAAGAATAGGAAGTACCACCGGTGTCGGAAAGTTTTCAACTTTCCAATTGATGACCAGATAAAATAAAATTAACTTAATTGGTGAATTCTAACCTTTTATATCACTGTTAAACAATTGTGTGGATTGGAATTAACTACCTTGAAAGTGTTTACAGGTACAAGAAATGATAAAGAATACATGTTCATATTAGGGTTTACCCTAATTCACATTTAATGAGTTGTTCTATTCATACATTCAAGAATCATGGGTATTTAACCCTAGGATTTCATAAGTTGATATGATTTTATGTCAGTTGGGTTAATCCAAAGGGTCTCAAAAGATTCTAATGGGTTAATGCTAGGGTTTATTTAAGTGTTAATGGATTAATGATAGGGTTCAGAAGAGTTTTAAAGGGTTTCAATGGGATTCTGATGGGTTTTTAGTAAGTTTTCTAGGGTTTTAGTATGTCTCAAGGGCTAGAATAGTTGTTATTCAAATACATTAATCTATACATTAAATATTTATGTATTAAAAATTAAACTATGCTATTAATAATTACTTTAATCATATGTGTGCATTTAGATACTAAGGTTCTAATTAATTAAAAGCTTAACCTAAGCTTAATTTAATGGATTTATTTAAATAAGAAATATAGGCTAATTAAATTAAAATGATAAAATAAATGGTTAAATATCTAGTGGTCTATATGGATGCTAGAAAAAAGAATGGTATGTGAGTAATGTGGAATTAAAGTGAATTAAGGAGTGGTCTGAAAGGAAGATGCACTTAAAGTGATTAAAGTTGGTTGACAAAAAGGAATGGAGAGAATTAGTGAAGATGAAAAGAGAGGAGTAGAAATTAAGTGTAATTAAAGTAGTTAAAGGCAAATGAAAAGTATGGTGGATAAATGTGGGCAAAAGTGAGGTTGTAGTTTAAAAGTTAAAACTAAAAAGAGTGGCTTAGAAATGACTTGTGTAAGTATTTATACGTGTGATGAGTTCCAGTTTTTCCTAATGTTTTTTTTTTCAGGTACTTCCTCTTTCTTCTTCTCACCTTGCCGTGTATGTGTAGGAGAGAATTTGGTTTGTCTTTCTCTGCATTAAATCATCTAGAAAAAGATTGTTATTTTCTTTTCCTCTCTCTGGTGGCTGCAACATCTATTGCATCCATGTAGGAGAGAGAGAAAGCAAAAGGCTCTATCTGCGTAAGTTTAGAGAGAGAAGGAGATAAGCTGATGGCGATTTAAGTCACACACACAGAGATTGAGGAGAGATGAGTTGTTGTCTTTCTTCATTGTCTTTCATTTTTGACTTTAGCGCCATAAAAAAGTAAAGATCTGTTCGTGCGTTGAGAGTGTAGAGAGAGGAGATATTGAGTGAGGGTTGGCGGTTGATCCATACGCAGAGGCGAGCATGAAGATTAAAGTCCAAGTATTTATTGAGGGACATGCCTAGAGAGAGGAGATTCAAAACAGAAGAGAACGCACAGGGCAGAGAAGGCTGATTGACGCTGTTGGAATGGGCTAGATGCCCGAAGCATGAAATCATGAGGATGCTGCGCATACTGACAAGAGAAGGTCGATGATAACTCCTGATTACGACAACACAGACGAAAGAGAAAACTGAGGTGCTCAAAAAGTTCCATGATGTCAACCGCAAGACAACATGGAGGCAAGCTATTAACAGTTTATTTTTTCTGTAAGCTTCAGAGGGGGGAAGGCTTAAACAAAAAGAATGAAAGCAACGATCGGACCGATTACATATAGAAAAGTGGATGCTTCTGCTCTATATGTTTATCAGACTTGCCTGAATTCTCGCACCCACTTATGTGAGAAGGCTTAGCTTGTCTGACTCCTCAATTTAGCACTTCCTAGTTGATCTTCAGTCCGTTGAACGACATGGCTCTCAAAGATGGCACTATGACGATTTGGATGACAATTACGTGAAGCATGAAGGGAGAAAGGGAACGTGCAATTGAAGACTGGCGTTACATCTGGTATTTTTCAAGATCCATAGTCAACAGGCGTGATGTACACAGCTCCGAATCTATACAGAGTGTATCGTGAGATGACTCAGAGAGATTTTGGTACTGGCGTACAATTCTTCCACATAATACAAGGATATAGCGGAATTATTCTTTCATCTATGAGCAGCGTTTTTGTTTGCTGACACATGAAGCTTAGAATATGCTTTAGTTTTTTGCGCATCTTTGGAGAGGCAAAGTCCAAAAGATTGGAAGGGGAGAAGAATAAAGGTTTGCGTCTAATTTTTTGGACATATCAGACCTCAGCAAAGGAGAGAGCAGAAGTGTTTGACATCGCTAAAGTTTTCAAGAGATCAATTCACGCTTTTGGATTCGAAGCAACATAGAAACATAAACCATGTACAAGGATTGAAAATATGCTGGCAAAGTTCTGATGGTTGTGTCAAATCTTATGCCTTCAATATTAACGTACCTTAGGCACCCTTATTCTTACGACTTCAAAACAATACAGACAAGTTGTATGCCAAATTCAGGTTGTATTCTGATGATCTTAAGAAAGAGATCATTAGTCAAATGCTATTAAATAGAGGGATTTGTGTAGCAGTTTTTCTGCGTGAGACCATGTGTATCTATGACCATGTTCACAGAGAGCGAGGCATTAAAAGAGGAGGGTACCTTATCACCATAAGGAGGATAGTACGATTGAAGTGTCTAGGAGATCTTATTCCACCATATGTAGAGGTGTATCTCTACCTGTCTGCACGATACTGGGTACACGGTTTATAGAAGGTGGGCCTCGAGCAACAACACAGCAGTTAGAGAAAGAATTAGAATGTGAGAGAGA
>CM035441.1:116737110-116782110 GCA_020310875.1 Ceratopteris richardii | reverse complement strand
ACGTTTTGCACAGCTATTAGCAACACTGCACTTGGTGGTAAACTCGTCTATGATGACATATGTGGAGCGCTCTTGAGTGAGGAGATTTGTAGAAAATCTATTGTTGGCACTGTTGAAGCTCAAGGTCAAGGACAAAGCATGGAAGCGCATCAAAGAAGTGGATAGACAATAAAAGAGGAGCATGTAGGGAGCTCCAAGAAGCACATGTCGAATTTTCAGAAGAAATCCCTATAAATATAGTGACTTTTATCACTAAAAACCATTGTAAATACCATTTTCCATTTTTGTAACTCCATTTTGTTCAAGCCAAGGAGTCCTTGAGCTTGAGGAGTATTAGAAGTATCATCCTACCAGTTTTCATAATTTTTAGACTCCTTTTGAGCCCCCAAATAAGGCTTGGAACCTATTTTTTAACTAGGCCAGACACTAGGTCTGGATAGGGCCAAAACTACTCAAAAACTATAAAAAAGGCTGGAGAGCTCATTTTTGGGGTTAGCTTGTTGTAGATTTCAGCTTTGTAAGAGAGTTCTTTTGTAATCAAAGTCCTTCCATTGTTCCACTCTTTGCTCTTACCTTGTGCGCGTGTGAGTGTATGTGTGTGCATGTGTGTGCATGTTTGTATGCTTTCACTCATGCACTTGTGCACTTCACTTGCTCTTGGTCTTCATACCGGTCCTCACGTCTCCGCGGATTGACATTTATGAGGTGAAGCTCCTCACGTTGGTACTTGCCATTCTGCTAGAGTGACACCAAATTTGGTGCCGTTGCCGGGGAGAGAGCTTGGAGGATGAGCGTGTGACGGTAAGACGTAGAGTAGCGATGCTAGAAGGTAAAAAATCACCATTTTCAGTTCAGTTTTTGAGTTTTCCCTCTTCTTCATCATCATCATCACCACCATCTCCTCTCATCTTCACCTTCTCTGATTTTTTTGCTTTTTTGACTGTACACTCCCTATTTTACCTCTTTTTCTTCCCTCTTGGCTATGCGAGGAGTTCAGAGATGGTTCAGAGCTTAGGCATCCTTGAAATACAGAGAATCGCGCTCTTAAAACACCAAACTCTGAGTGGCAGTATCGCGGAGTGACAAAACCTGTGTTTTGTATCGCGGCAGTGGTATCGTGAGTTTGAAGGGTGATTTTTCATCTACAGGCTCATAGGAGTGACAAGGAGAACATAAGGTACACATATCTACAAAAATTTTTGAATTTGAGCTTAAATCTCCAAGTATCGTGTCCGGTTGAGTTTTGGTATCACGATACCAGAATTCTCGTGTATCGCGATACTTGTCGAGGTATGGTATCGTGCACACCCACTTGAGGTATCACGATACCATTCTGGTATCGCATCGTCAAGTGCTAGTATCACGATCGCAGTCGCCCCGGTGGTATCGTATTGCGGTCCACATGGTATCGTATCGTCTCGGTCTTGGTATCGTATCGTTGACCGTGCAGTATCGTATCGTGTGCTAGTTTGGTATCATATCATCGACTCATTATCATATTGTGCCCAATCTAGTATCGTATCGTGCAAAAAAGTGGTATCGTATCGTCCATAGAACTAGTATTGTATCGTGAGAGTTCCAGTATCATATCGTGTAAATTTTTGGTATCGTATCGTGCACCTTGTGGTATCGTATCACGAAACACAAGCAGTATTGTATCGCGATTGGAGTGGTATCGTATCGTCTATAGACTGGTATCATATGGTCCCTTACCCTAGTATTGTATCGTGAGCAATCTGGTATCGTATCGCGTGATATCCAGTATCGTATCGTGTAGTGGTCAGGTATCGTATCGTCCACTAACTTGGTATCGTATCGTCGAGTGCAGAGGTATCGTATCGTGTGATTTTTGGTATCGTATCGTCAATAGACCTAGTATCGTATCGTCGATTGTTTTGGTATCGTATCGTGGGCTTGGTGGTATCGTCTAGCAAGTGGTATCATATCATGGAATTTGGTATCGCCTTGGTGGTATCGTACCGCCGAATGTGGTATCATCCATAGTGGTATTGCGTGGAAAATTTGGTATCGTATCGCCTGTCCTGAGGTACTCCCAGAGAGGTCCTGTTTCCCTGTTTTAACCCCCTAAACCCTGAACTGGCATAACTTTCTCATACGAAATCCGTTCAGAGTGATTTTGGGCTCGTTGGAAAGCTCATGGGATGTACTACCAAAACTTCCACTAGTTACGGTAAAATTAATACGAGGATTATTAGATAGGGTATTTTGAAGTTGACCCTCAGGTTGGACTAGGAAGCAAGGGGTTCCACAAGATTTTGAGCAAGTCTAAGGACAATTTTGGACTTGTAGACAAGGCTTATGAACCTAAGTTCAAGTTGATACTTTGGAAGAGATAGATAAAGTGCCAAATCACTTGAACCTAGTGTCAACCACACAACCAAGTGAGGGACTCACAACTCAGTGGTTAGCACTATGTGTTGAGTTCACAGACGAGTGAGTCAGAAATGTCATTCAACTGGGAGAGACTCTTGGCTTCTGAAGACATGCATACTTCAGTAGCTGGGGAAGGTTATATGTCTATAGTGGAAGGGGAATATCGGATGTCTCTTCAATACATATCCACTAACTGTCAAGGATTACCCATCTACCTTGATGGTCTACACAGGACAGTAGCAAGAATGATAAACACTACAGAATCTGAAATAGTTCCAAGACCAATTGTCAAGTACGAAGGTGGAGTTTATAGGGACAAGATGGGCCAGATGTATGTAGTAACTGAAAACCCTGATCAGATTAATGAAAGAGGAGAGTTAGCTCAAGATCAAGCAATTACCTCACAAAACCCATTTGAGATCCAACAAAGAACAGAGAATGTGATGTTAGGACAAATGAGCCAAGGTAGTATACCCAATAGACCATAGGAACAAATCACCATGCCAGGAATTAACTCTTACAACCAAACTAGCCAGGGAATGGGAAATATGAATAGACCTACAGTTAGGGCAGAACCACCCCAAGGTGTTCCCATCATAATTCGATCCCCGGATCTAGGCAAAAGAGTGAGACCCATCCAATTGGCCAAATGTATGTGAAAGCATTACGATGGCACAGGAGAGCCCTATGACCACATTGTTGAATTCAAGCAGGTGTTGCGAGCGGAGCAAGTGGATGACTTTTTCATGCAATATGAATCCTTTGGGCTAACCCTCACAGGAATAGCCTTAACTTGGTTTCAATGCTTGGATCCAAATTCCTTTGGCAATATTGAACAATTCTTCCAAGAATGTATTTGGGAATTCACTAAGCAAGGGATCAAGCACAATTCGTCATCCTTACTACATAGTTTCAAGCAAGCTCCTAACGAGAGAGTAAAAAATGCAGCATGAAGATTTAATCAATATATAGCCCGATGCCCTGTGACAGAGAGGCCTTCTCAGCAAAAAATGATATCCCTATTTTTAGAAGGTCTAACCAATGGAACATTGAGAATCTTACTATACGTAAAACCAATGGAACTAGCTCAAGCTATGTACGAGGCCAATCAATCATTCAATCAGATGAATGCTATTACACCAGGTTTGCACTTCCAAGGCTTACTAGATAGATTAGAGCAGTTGGTAAATAAACCTCAAGTTTCTTTACCTCCACAGACTCAACCTACTGTTGAAAGAGAAAGCTCATCACCACAGAAAGTCTATGTTCTTGACTCCATAGATGAGGGAGAACCTCTTTCAATTCAATAGCACACTCAAAAGTTCTTGCAGGAAATACAAGAAGAGAAATGGGCCAAGGAGAAGGATTATAGAGACTTGAAGGGAGTAGATCCAAGGTTTGTTCTCATACGATCCCCATGATATTAGATGCCAAGCGCACCAAACAGAAGCCCTACACATATAATGACACCTATGTAGCCAAAATAAAAGAAGAAATTGACAAATTGATTGAAGCCGGATTCATCTATGAAATTGAGCATACTGAATGGGTTTCCCCCGTTGTAGTGGTGCCCAAGAAGAATGGAAAGTTACGTGTGTGTATTAACCTTAAAAAAGTTAATGCCGCTACGATTAGAGATAGCTATCCACTTCCAATCACTGATCATTTATTGGAGCGTGTTGCAGGCAAGGAAGTTTATAGCTTCCTTGATGGATTTTCAGGTTACAACCAAGTAGCCATTGCCACAGAAGATCAACACAAAACGGCCTTTTCCACAGAGTGGGGAGTCTTTGCATTTTGTGTGATGCCATTTGGGCTGACTAATGCACCTGCAACCTTCCAAAGGCTCATGTGTCATGTCTTCAAAGAGTTCTTGCGAAAAATCTTAGAAGTATATGTGGACGATTTATGTGCTCATTCCCAAGAAAGGAGATGTCACATTCCTGAGCTCAGACAAATCTTCAACAAGTGTAGACAATACCGAGTGTGTTTGAACCCAGAAAAGTGTGTGTTCATGGTACATCAAGGTAAAATCTTAGGTCATATTGTTTCTAAGAACGGAATATCAACCGATGAGGACAAAGTAAAAGCCATCGCGGAGCTACCAAGGCCAAGGAATGTTAAAGAGGTACAAGCCTTTTTGGGCCATTGTGGATATTGCCGTAGGTTTACTCACATGTATGCAATAATAGCTAAGCCTCTTTATGCCTTGTTGACAAAGTTTGAGTGGAACGATGAATGCGAGAAGTCCTTCAATGAGCTGAAGAAACGCTTGTGCACAGCACCCATACTGACCACTCCATGTACATGTGGATGCATCCAATTATGCAATAGGATGTGTGTTGTCACAACCCACAAGAGAAGGAAATTTAGATTTGCCTATAGCCTATGCTAGTAGGCAATTGAACGCTGTTGAACGAAACTACACCACAACCGAAAGAGAAGGGTTAGGCATGGTATATGCTGTAAAGAAGTTTAGACACTATCCATGCTGAGTACATTATTGTAGCCACCAACTACCTTACAAAGTGGGTAGAAGTTAAAGCCACAACAAAGAATGATGCTCAAACAACGGCAAAGTTCTTATTTGAGAATGTGTTCACGAGATATGGCTTACCAATAGAGTTAGTAAGTGATAGGGGCACACACTTCTTGAATGAAGTCATTGAAAATCTTCTCCAAGAATTCTTGGTGATACATAAGAAGTCTGCCCCCTATCATTCACAGGCTAATGGACAAGCTGAGAGCACGAACAAGATCCTATGTAATGTATTGACAAAATTGGTAAATAATAAGCGCTCTGATTGGGATAAACAACTTCATCACGTTGTTTGGGCTTACCGAGCTGCCTATAAAACAGTACTTGATGCCACCCCATTTCAGATGGTCTTCGGACAAAATGTTGTGTTACCATTGGACTTCCTAATCCCAACTTTAAAAGTAGCACAAGAGCATGAGTGGAATGGACACGAGTTATCTTCTAGGATCTTTGATCTCGAACGCTTAGGTGAGACAAGACTACGAGCGGCAGCAGGCATCTATGCTACAAACAAAAGGCAAAAGGCATACTTCGATGCACATATCAAAGATAAAGGATTTAAAGAGGGAGACCTAGTGTTGGTTTATACACTAAAGCAACATGCCCGTAAATTGGAAAAAAGAGGATATGGACCCATGATCATTAATAGAACTTCCACGAGCGGTGCAATTCAATTGGCCACACTAGAAGGTGATATCTTGCCCAACTATATCAGTGGTTTTCAAGTCAATCTATATCAAGAACCTCTTACAGAGGATATGCTACAGAGACTCAACACTGCTAAGAAGCAAAAAGAAGAAGAGTTAAGGGTTAGAGAAGAAGCACAGGCAGAGGCTAGAGAACGCATTAGGAAAAATAAGTTAAGACACCTAGGCCTAGATATCGATCATGAGGCCCCAAGATACCACATGGCCATGTGTCAAACATCAAGTGCAATTGCTTCTCAAATAATTGATCGACGTCCTTTTGTGACCATAGCGGTAGGACATGGGAAGAATGCAAGGACTGTGAGAGCATTGATTGACTCAGGTGCAGCAACTAGTGCAGTTAGACTATCCTACTGCCAAGACTTGCAATTGAACATAAAGCCCATAGAAGCCTATCTCATAGGTTTGGGAGGTGTGGAAACCCCATGTTTGGGCGAGGTGGAGCTTCCCATCTACCTTCAAGATGTTCCAATGAAAGTCAAAATGCTAGTATGTCATGATGAGGACATATAGAGCCACTTTTCTTGGGTCAAGATTGGATTTACGACCATGCAGTCAACTTGAACCTAAGAAGTCAAATCCTTCAAGTTTGGGCACATGAACAATGTATTACATTAGAATTAGACAACTGCATTCTCAAAAATCCAGAGGTCACACATTCTCTTAGTTCTTCCGAAACTAATCTTCGTAAAGAAAATGTTGTGTGTGTCAAAAACCCTATGAAGCAAAAGGACTCAAACATGGAAGCACAAGCTCAAAGGCTAGCAAACCTCTCTTCTTCTTCACATACTAATGCAAGTGTAACTTGACCAATGAGGCAAGAAAAAAAGACATATGCTATATCAACTAGCCAGACAAAATTCAAGAAGAAGGAGAACAACCACCAGCTGTGCCACAACCATTCCCATCAAAGTTGGCTAACCATGCTAAAAGAAGCACCCAGAAACAAGGACACGTTAAATCCCAAGGTCTCCGACAGATTTGGGTACACAAGCAATCGATGAAGACCGACCATAATAACTCCCAAATTTGGGTGCCTAAGAAATTAGTTGTAGCTCAACAAGGACAATTACACATTTGGGTACCCAAGGCACTCTTACATGCACAAAACCATATGATCTTCTTCATGAGAAAAATCTCAGCAAAAACACCACGGAGAAGCAAGAGTCAAAACCAAGGGCAGACACCAAAAGCAGATGAATTCATCTCTTGGTCGGTAATAAAAAGACAATCACAAAGGATATGGGTTTGGAAGCCAAAAGTACTAACAGCTTCCACAACACCAAGGAGCCGACCATGGTGGATATCAAATTTTAAAAACCATCCAAAGATGAAAGGGCCGAAAGTGATCTCCACAGGACCACATACCATTCTCAAATGGATCCCTATAAGGAGGATTACATCATTGCAAGATTCAATCGACATCTCCAAACAAAGATTGCATCAAGTCTACAAGTAACATAAAAAGCCTCGACCAGCAACAACCATGTGCCTTTGGCATAACCTTGTCTTTTGCACCATTCAGGTCATGCATTTCCAAAGTATGCATTAATATAGGGCCTCCTTACACGGTCGTGCATAGACACAATTGAGAATCCCAGGCACATGATACACATCTAACATATGTAAAATATTTTATTTGATGCTCACACCTTTCTTCTTGTTTTATTCCATTGTTTCAAAAAAAAAAAAGAAAAGAAAACGAAACAAAGAGAGCGACAGGACAGGAGTGCATGCTTGAACAATCTCTGATGAGAACCATCAACACGGACGTCCATCAACACGAGAGACGAGCCAGTGGTCAAACATCATGACAGGCATACAACATGAAGAGTGACGATCGACAAAATTTTCACCATGGTAAGAATTGTATGCTTCAACAACAACATAACCATGGTCGATTAGGAAACCTCTTCGTCAGCATACCCTTGAGCACTTAGCTCAAGACCCAACTTCTTGCACCATAATTCTTCCAATGCATTTCCCAAGTATGCATGCATAGGGCTACATTACAAGGCCATGCAAAAGGCACCTATTTTTTCCAACCCATGCACTAATACACTTAACCATCAATCATGATGGATCACAAGTACTTGGCCTCATGTTTCAAAAAGCTCAAGGACATCCACAGGACAACATCAGTACCTAGGCAGCAATTCACAGTAGATAGCTGCTCACGATCGACATCGACAACCTCTTTTGAGCAACTACCAACCTTTGAAAGCCAAGAAGTAACCCCTCTAGCTCAAATCCAAGGAAGGCGTACATACATTGGGTGCAACTCGGGCATAGGCTAGTAGTGGAAAACTCACGAACCTGACAACCGAACAGGCTACATTGGGAAGATGGACCGCTCCTACTGATACATGAAGGACACTACCTCTCAACGTACTACATGGAACAAAACTACAACAAGGGTCTGTCAGGGACGGCAGACTCAAGAGGGGGGGAGTGTTGAAGCTCAAGGTCAAGGACAAAGCATGGAAGTGCATCAAAGAAGTGGATACACAAGAAAAAAGGAGCATGTAGGGAGCTCCAAGAAGCACATGTCGACTTTTCAGAAGAAATCCATATAAATATAGTGACTTTTTTCACTAAAAACCATTGTAAATACCATTTTCCATTTTTGTAACTCCATTTTGTTGAAGCCAAGGAGTCCTTGAGCTTGAGGAGTATTAGAAGTATCATCCTACTAGTTTTCATAATTTTTAGACTCAGTTTGATCCCCCAAAAGCCTTGGAACCTATTTTTTAACTAGGTCGAACACTAGGTCTGGACAGGGCCAAAACTACTCAAAAACTATAAAAAGGGCTGGAGAGCTCAATTTTGGGGTTAGCTTGTTGTAGATTTCAGCTTTGTAAGAGAGTTCTTTTGTAATCAGAGTCCTTCCATTGTTCCACTCTTTGCTCTTACCTTGTGTGTGTGTGTGTGTATGTGTGTACATGTTTGTATGCTTTCACTCATGCACTTGTGCACTTCACTTGCTCTTGGTCTTCATATCGGTCCTCACGTCTCCGCGGATTGACATTTATGAGGTGAAACTCCTCACGTTGGTACTTGCCATTCTGCTAGAGTGACAGGCACACAGAGTGGAGATGCATATAATGTTTGTGATTCTTACCAAGGAAAGAATCAGCAACATGGCAGGAGCAAGAACAAGGAAAAGAATGGTCAATGAAATAAGAGTAGAAGTAAATCAAGGAAGAGGGATATTGAATGCCATCATTGTCATAAGAAAGGACACATGAAGAAAGATTGTTATGCATTAAAGAATGCTAAAGATAAAGGACAGAATGTTGATGGGCATGTTAAACAGTTACCTGCATGATCTACTTTGACTATGAAGATTGAAGAAATTAATGCTATTTTTTATGATGCTGATGTGTTGACACTTGATAGTACTGTGCCAACTCAGGCTCTTATGGTTGATTATCTTTCCCACACCTGGCTGCTAGATTCTAGTGCTTCTTTCCATGTGACACCACATAGAGAATGGTTATCCTTTATTTGTATCACAAAAAGAACACTTATTAGTTGTTATTTAACATCCTATGGCTTGTATTTGGCATGGTCATTTGGGCCATATATCTTGTAGTGGAATGGAAAATATTTCTCATTCTGGCTACTTACCTATGTTATCTTTCTCTGATTTTTCATTATGTGAGCATTGTCAATATGGAAATCAAACCAAAAATGTGCATAGAATGCACATTGACTCTTCAATTCAGCCTTTAGATCTCATTCATACAGATGTGTGTGGTCCTATGTTGACTAGGTCCTTAGGTGGTTCTCTTTACTTTGTCACTTTCATAGATGATGCTACTATAAAAGTTTGGGTATATCCCATCACATCCAAGGATGAGGTATTCCCTACTTTCAAAAAATGGCTTGCTTCAGTTGAGACTAAAAAAGAACTAAGCTTAAGGCTTTATGTTCAGATAATGGGGGTGAGTATACCTCACATGAATTCAGCCTTTTTTGTCAGTCTAGAGGGATTCATAGAGAGTTTACAGCTCCTTATACCCCAGTACAAAATGGTGTAGCTGAGAGGATGAATAGAACTATTCAAGATAGAGTAATCTCTATGTTACATCATGCAAACCTCTCACAAGGTTTTTGGGCAGAAGCAGTATTGACTGCAGTTCATGTGATTAACCTTTCACCTAGTACTGCCAAAGGTCTGAAAGTGGCACAAGAGTTATGGACATGAAAGCCACCTTATTATGATCATCTTTGAGTTTTTGGGTGTGAAGCATATGTTCATATACCCAAGAATCTTAGACAACAGTTGGACCATAAGTCAAAGAAATGCACTTTTCTTGGATATCGTCGAGAAGGACAATTTGGATATCGCTTATGGGATCCTGAAACACAGTTAGTGATCAGAAGTAGTGATGTCATTTTCAATGAGTCTAAGATGCATAAATAGCCCATTAAGGAGGTTGAAGTGAGAAGAGTGGTGTTTGAGGATACTAGTCCTCCGATTAGCATGCATAAAAATGCTGCACATAGGGATGTTCAAGAGAATGTCCATTCAGATTAGTCTGCACATGTTTCTGTTCAACAACCATTGAGATGTTCTACACGTGTCTCACATCCACCTGATAGATATGTTCTAGGTTTAGATTTTGTTATGCTAACAGATGCCGATGAGCCTTCTTGCTACAAAGAGGCTATGCAGATAGAGGATCATCTCAAGTGGGAGCGTGCCATGAAGAGTGAGTTGGATTCTATTCAGAAGAATGGTAATTGGGATTTAGTAACTTTGCCAAAGGGCAGGAAAGCTTTACCATGTAAATGGGTATATAAGCTAAAATTCACATTAGATAGTGCTTCTCCAAAGTATAAAGCACGACTTTTTGCAAAGGGTTTTACGCAACAACATGGTGTTGATTTTGAGGAAATCTTCTCTCCAGTGGTTAAGATGAGTACCCTACACATGTTGCTTGGATTTGTTGCAATGGAGGACTTAAAGCTAGTCCAAATGGATGTGAAAATTGATTTTTTGCATGGAGATCTTACAGATGAAATCTATATGGAACAACCATAGGGTTATGTAGTTCCTGGCAAGGAACGTCTAGTTTGTAAGCTTAAGAAGAGCTTGTATGGACTTAAATAATCCCCTAGACAATGGTACCAAAAGTCTTATGCTTTTATGAAGTCTCAAAGCTATTCTCGAATCAATGAGGATCATTGTCTCTACACAAAGAGATGCTCAGATGGCAGCTTGATATGCTTGATACTTTATGTCGATGATATGTTGATTGCTGGGAAGTCCTCTTATGATTTTTCAATTCTCAAAAAGAAGTTGAGTCAGACATTTGATATGAAGGATTTGGGGGATGCCAAAAATATTGTTGGCATACGCATTACTCGTGATAGGAGCAAAAGATGCATATACTTGTCTCCAAGTGAGTACATATCCAAAGTACTTCACAGGTTCAATATGCAAGGTGGAAAGGCAGAGTACACCTTTACCCACATATGTGAAATTGAGCAAGGATGATTGCCCTAAATCAGATGAGGAAAAGAAATTCATGACCGAAATTCCCTATCAATCTGTTGTTGGTAGTCTCATGTATGCTATGGTAGCTACGAGACCAGACATTGCATTTGCAGTGGGAGTTGTGAGCATGATATATCTCTAATCCTGGCAAGAAACATTGGGAAGCGGTCAAGATGATTTGGAGATATCTGAGTGGCACTAAGGACGTGTCTATGCTTAGGTAGAGGGAAAGCATCCATTATTGGTTACATAGATTCTGACTATGCTGGTTGTGTAGACAATCGTAAGTCTACATCAGGGTACAATTTTCATTGTGTTGGAGGTGCTATCTCTTGGAGATCTCTTCTTCAAGAATGTATAGTTGTTTCCACCACAGAAGCAGAGTATGTTGCAGCAAGTGAGGCATGTAACGAAGCATTGTGGCTTTCTCGTCTTGCTTGTGATATGGGTTTACCTCAGCATGTACCTCATTTGCTCAGTGATAGCCAGAGTACCATTGCTTTGGCTAAGAATCCGGTCTATCATGCAAAGACCAAGCACATTGAGGTGAGGTATCACTTCATTAGATATTGCTTAGCCCCTGAGTGCATTATTCTTGAGAAGGTTCACACTCGAGATAATGTTGGAGATGCTTTGACTAAAGCTCTACCACAGGATAGCTTTCGATACTGTTGTCACTTGAAGGGGTTCACTTGATTCATGATCTCACACAGTCACTTGTATATTGTGTAACATGCCCATGAGGGGGGAGGTATAGTTTGTATACTTACACTCATGTATTCTTTATCATTCTTTATTTTTCTCCCATAGTTACTTTGGCCATATTGGCCTTTAGTGAGAGATTTTTACCATTAGTGTCCATGTGAAAGGCCAAATGGCCACCGGGCACTTCTTTGTATATGTTCTTTCATAAAACATATAGTGGCCTGGTCAATCATAGACTGTAAGTTCGACCGCATTTTGTAAGACCTAAGAAGTTTGTCTTCGTGCTCTTTGTGTACTGTGTTTTTCTGCGTATTCTGTAGTCTCTATGCGGAGTACCATGTGCGGCATTAGGAGCTCGGTTTTCTACTCCAAGGATGTCGTCGTGGAGCTCGGGAGAAGGGGAGCGCACTGTGGTGCATTGCCATCGAAATACTTCAAATCCTTATAAGTATTCATGAAAGCTTTATGTGCATCAGGAAGTGTATGACTATAATCATTGATGACATTGACAAAAACAATGCATGAATTGAATCCTTTCCTAAATGCACGTTTTCCTTGAGTATGACTAATCGATGGAAATGGCTGGAAATCATGCCATGCAAACAAAGTAATGATTTGACCTTTAAATTCAAAGTTAAAGGTATGTGTATGGTAGTCAATGTGTGGGTTATAATGATGACAAAAAGGCATACCGAGTATAACATTGTAAGATTGCAAAGGTGCAATTAAAAATGGTCGTGCATCTACATATGGGCATATGCTAATCGTAACATCTTGCACTTCTCGTGTTACATTATAATGACTACCTTGAAATGCAGCTTTCACTTTATACAAGGAAGGAAATGTTTTTAATTTAAGTTCTTGTATCAATAAATGTGAAATGAAATCATGTGAACTACCATCGTCGTGTAAAATACGAACCAGCTTGTTATTGATACTACCCTGCATGCAAAGTAAAGAATGAACTGATATATCATTACCCAAGGTACGTAAGTCCTTCTCCAATGCTTCCTCTATCCAGACAGGACAAATTTCTTCATTATGGGCCTCCATGTCATGCAATTGAGCTACAGCTGGTTTATTGCATCACCTCTTTTTACTCAAACATATTCGATGCTCACATGAGCTCACACAGAGATTAGATTTCAGTTCTCCACCCTGCCATGGAGCCAATCTCATAGATAATGAGTCACTCTCTCAATAATAGACTCTTCTCTCTTCTATCATATTCTACCAAATGGGCACAATGCCTCTAATGATGCCATGTGGCATCTATGCCACCTCACCCAAGAGGGTGTGCATCCATAATATGATAGTGTGCATCCATAATATGACATTATACCAGATCTTATGTTCGCATTTCTTGTTTTTGCCTTGGCTACTCGCGAGCTCCCGACGCCCACACACACACAGAGCTATGTTCATCTCCACCTAACTATAGAGCATAGCATAGAAAACTCTCTCTTATGCTCTTCATACGAGTATAATAATAATCTAAGGGGAGAGACTCCTCTCTCCCCTTTCTACCAAATAGGCATAATGCCCTCAGTGATGCCATGTGGCAACTATGCCATCTCACCCAAGTGGGTGTGCATAAATGATGTGACATTTCCTTCCCCTTAAAAGAATTTTCATCCTCGAAAATGTAGATGAAATGTCCATAATGGTAGAAGAAATGCTCGGACTCCCTTGAACCCCATGTACTCTATGTACATGGTCATCTCCATGTGTTGTTTCCCCATATGCTTCCCCTTAAGAAGTCTCATATCATATCATCTCAAAGGTGGGAAACCATCTGAGTAGTGCCTACTATCTCCCATGTACATTCAACTTTCAAACTATCACTCCCATGACATATAATATCATCAAAATGACCTAAGTCCATATGATGTATCCTCTATGGAGTAATAATATGAAAAGAAAGTGGAGTGCTAAGCTTATAGGCTTGACCATACCATATTGGAGATAATAAACTATAAAATCCTCCAAAATATAGAACAAAGTCCCATATAAAGTGACTCCAAAGCCATCTAGAACTAAATGATAGATTTTCCTTCATATCACTCTAGGTCTTCCTTGAGTGTGCTCACAAGTAATAGTTTACTCTAAAATACCTTGTGACATATGCCAATCCATCAACTTAGCTCATATATAAGAATTTCTTGGTAGTAAAATGCAATCTCTATATTTCACCAACCAAGAAGTCTGTGGTTTGTCATTCTTTACCATTGGGCTAAGTTCTATTGGAAGAACATCTATTGGCACTAGTGCAAACTCTAAAATATTCTCTTCCCTGTAGTTTGCCATATGAATGCAAAAAGCATTTTGTTTGAGATTCAGATAATCCCTAAATATCCATCCTCCTAATTGATGTTTACACATCATGCTCATGATGTAACATCAATTAAGAGCTTGGTACTCCAATAGGTTAGATATATCCCTATCTCCTAGAAACTCTAAAGAGAAGTATCATCAACCTACTCCCAGTCTAACTAATGTCAATAACTAGATTATCTCATCTAGTCAAAGACTATCACTCGAAAAAAACATAACTACTTCTCTCTAGAGTCTACAAGTGAGACTCAATCTAACCATCATGATTAACTAATCTCCCTTTTGTTTTTGATAGAAGAGTGCCACTTCTATCTAGACAACCAAAATGAGAAAGTGAAACTCTCTCTCTGTCTCTCTCAATAATCTCCTCTAAGAAAAAGAGCTCTCATAGTGGAATCTATTCCACTTTCCCTTTCCCTTTGAAACTGATTCTATTGAATCCATTTGTTCTACTCATCCATAACTCAGAACATGTAAATTAGTTCTCCATACTTTTCCTTCCAAAATAGTGGAGAATGAAAGTCCCGTGTGAAGGAAAATTACATTGAAAAGTAGAGGAAATGAATTCCTTCTAAAATAAACTAAAAGATGTTTTCTAAACATCTCTTCTCTGTAAAGGAAGACATACTCTATTCTTCTCCAAAGAAGAAATAATATTTTCCCTTCCTTTTTCCCTTCATGGAAGAGGAGCTAAAGTGAGATCTCTAATCTAGAGTGAGATCACTCCCATATCTCTAAGCTAATTCTCTCTTTCTCCTTTCCTTAAAAGAGGAACTTATGAATTCATTTGCTCCTCTCTTCCATACCAATGCATAATCCCTCATTACATACATTTCATAGAGGAACTTATGAATTCATTTGCTCCTCTCTTCCATACCAATGCATAATCCCTCATTACATACATTCCTATGAAGATGGAGAGTAAATCTCCCGTAACTAATGAAGGTGTATGTAGTGAAGAGTGGAGAAAATAAATTCCTTATAAGGGTCAAAGCCCTCTACCAAAATGGTCAGCAATGATATGACATGATACCATAAACACGTGTATCCATACTAAAGAGTTATCTCTACCAACCATCCTCTATGCATAGCATGGATCTATACGATCCAATCAAACTAATGGAATTATCCTTCTTGAAAACCTCAAAGTGAGTATGTGATGGCAATGGTGATAAAATCACCTATCACATTCTCTATTGGAAGAATAAAATATTCCCTAAAGTATGAAAGATAACTCCAAATCCTAAGGAGATGTCTACTAAGAGCTCTCCTCTGATCTAGTGATGTTGGTGTAATTCACAAGCTTGCACATTTGGCTTGATAGATACATTGAAGTCCATACACATATGAAGAAGCATAGAAACTAGTGCTAGTGGTTAATTACCACTTTATCTCTTTGTAAAAGTCAAATTGACTTGGAATCTTTGTAAACACCTACCAAAAGGATTCGTGGAAAAAGTTAGCTCTTTGATTGAAGGAATATCTCCTAGGATATAGGAGCTTGATCATAGGGAGCCAAAAGTTTGAATTTGAATTCAAATTTTTACTCATGCTCTATAAAAATGGTCATGGAAAAGTTGCGGGTAGAACTCATCACTCCCGAGCTTCTCATTACTGATTCTGAGTGTGTGTGAGGACTACACTCTAGTCCACACCTATCTACACCATTAGGCAATGACATTCATGCCTATGGTATTGTATACAAGTGTTCATTTATACATACTTTCTCATTGTTTATTTCTAAGTTCTCTGTTATACTCCTTGAAAGTCTGTCAAATTTTGAAGTCCATATCTCGGTCAATTCAATGATCTAAAGCTTGTTAGATTCAGCTTGAAGTTATCTATAGGCTATCAAAATTTGAGGAGATTCTATTCAGCCAATTTAGAGAAATTCGTGTCGAGGTGATCACTGGTCAATGTCTCCTACAGTCCTAAAAAATCGGGGGTATAGCTTTACTTGCTAAATTGATTTCTCTTAGCATAGTTTATCTTTTTACATCATTCCACTTGGAATAGTTAGCTTGCTAAGCTAATTTAATACCCCTAAAAGGAATTTTTCCAATTCCTACTGTGCTGGTCATACTGAGCAAAAGACCAAGCAGGTGTCAAGACATAAATAGAAGGTTTTTATGAGTTTTTGAGTTTCAAAGTTATCTATTTTGATTCAATCATTACACACATCACTTCCAAAGTACATAGGACATTTTATGGTGTCATTGGAAAGCTAAGGAGGTCTACGTATCAAGTCTAAAGAATTACGGGGCTGGTACAAAGCAGGTTTGGCAGTACCTACTCAATCTCTTGGAGCATCCATCCATCTTTCCCAACAGTGGTATCAGAGCAAACTAAGGTAAAATGGGAGATGGTTTTCCTTCATTTAATGATAAATTAGACAGGAACAACTATCAGGCATGGTCTCTAAGGATGAAGACCTACCTACAAGGAAGGAGTCTCTTTTGATACATCTTAGGAGATGAGGAATTGCCCTCATTCAAAACAAGAGGATTACCAACAAAGGAGGAACATGAAAAGCTCAACACATGGTGTGCTAAGGATGCATTGGCAAGGTCTTATTTACTCAACTCCATCTCTGATTTTCTTTTGCCACATATTACGAATTGTAAGACATCCCAAGAGACTTGGGAAACCTTATCATCATATTTTTCTTCCAACACAAGGGCTAGAAAAAATCAGTTGTGGATTGAATTCACAACATTAAGGAAGCAACCTAAGCAAGCTGTTCATAATTTGTGACCAAGATTAAAGATATAGCAGATCAGTTAGCAAGCATAGGAGAAGAGATTGAAGAAGAGCAGATTGTAAGGTAAGTGATCAATGGGATCAAGGCTGATGACAAATGGGAAAGCTTCACCACTGCCATGGACCTTTACATGGACATGCAAATTCCAGATCTTACAACTCTCATGGGACAATTTTTCACTCATGAAGCAAAGCTCAACAAGAATGGAGATACATCCAAAGGTAATAACTCTTCTGCCCTATATACAGATAAAAAGTCTAAAGATAAAGGCAAGACCAAGAAGGTGGAAGATGAAGGCTCTACCTCCCAAGCAAACTATGCACGGAGAGGTAGGTCATCAAGAGGAAGGGGTAGAGGAGGTAAGCAAGGTAGGGGGAGATCCTATAACTCCTCACCATGCAACATTTGTGGTTTATCAAATCACACTACAGATGAGTGTTTCAGGAATTACAAAAATCAAAGAGGAAGAGGATACCAAAGAGGTGGATACTCACGGTTAAGAGGTAGATTCAACCATCACCAAGGTTACAACAACAATTACAACAACAATTACAACAACAACTACAATGGAAACTACCAAGGAGGTTTCAAATCCAGAAAGGACTACAACAACTATACAGAAGAGCAAGATGATTCTCTTCTGATCATGAACATGACTTCAAAATCAGGTACAAATGATGACCACCTATTCTACATTGACTTAGGATGCTCAAATCATGTAGCTGGAAATGTAGCACTACTCTCTGATCTTGAGGAACCAAAAGGTAAGAACCAAGTACAAACAGGTGATGACACCAAGCACTCAGTAGTTAAAGTTGGAAATGTTAAGACTTGTGATGGAAATTATAACTTGTTGAGTAGGGTACTCTATATACCAACCATTACCAAAAATCTGATGAGTGATGGACAGATTGTGGAGAAAGGTTTGTAGGTTAGATTCAACCAACATGGAGCATTTGTGGAGGATCCAAGACATGGGTTCAAGAGGATTGCTAAAGGAGAAAAATGAGGTAGACTTTTCACTTTTGAGCTAGAAGACACAAAGAGTATTGCACTATACAGTTATAAAGATCAAACACTTTCAGAGCTTGAGATTTGGCACAAAAGATTAGGGCATATAGGAGAAAGAACCTTGAAGAAAATATGTAGGGACCAATGTGTTCTTGGAATACCTAATGTATCCAAACAACATATGATTTATAAGTGTCGAGCTTGTCAATTTGAAAAGTCTCACAGGTTACCCTTCTCAAGGAAAGGTTACATGCATGAAGACTACCTAGATCTTGTCCACACAGATGTATGGGGACCAAGCAAAGACCCCTCAATCTCAGGATCAAGGTACTATGTATCTTTTATTGATGACTATAGCAGGTGGACTATATTGTACTTCATGAAGCACAAGGATGAGGTGTTTAATTGCTTTAAAAAATATCTTGCAATTGTTGAAAATCAGATAGGAAAAAATTTGAAGAGGCTAAGGTCAGATGGAGGAGGTAAGTACTTCTCCAATGAGTTTGAAAATTTCTTGCAGGACAGAGGCATCAAAAGAGAAATCACCACAAGGTATTCTCCTGAACAGAATGGGGTAGCTGAGAGAAGAAATAGGTTGATTGTTGAGACAGCTAGGTCTATGTTGAATGAAAAAAAGTTACCTAACTACCTATGGGCAAAGAGTGTTTCTACTGCCACTTACCTCATAAACAGGTTACCATCTAAGTCCCTTGATGGGATGACACCCTATGAAGCATGGCATGGTAAGAGACCCTCACTTGACCATTGCAGGATATTTGGATGTGTAGCAGATGTACACATTCCTTCTCAGATAAGAGGTAAGCTAGACCCTAAGGCTGAGAAGTGCATCTTTATTGGATATGATTTGAATCAAAAAGGGTACAGGTTTTATAACCCTTCCAATAAGGGCTTCATGGTGAGTAGAGATGTTGTATTTGATGAAAATGATTCTTAGTATGAGAATGAATACAGGAAGGTTAAACTACCCTATGATTTGGAAGAAGAATTTCCAAGTCTTGCAAAGGAGGAACCTACTCAGAATGAAGACTCAAGTTCAGAAGATGAAGACACTATCAACCTTGAAGAGTTCAAGGCATGGAAGTCCAAGGGAAAAATGAAGATGAAGAAGCTTGAAGACATACCTAAATCTTCAACTCAATCTATCAGAAGATCACAAAGAGAAAGCAAAAAACCTATCAGATATGGGTATGATACATCTCTTGTTACTAAACACTCTGTTTATCTTGCCAAAGATTTGTCAATTGAAGAACCAGGATCATATGAAGAAAGCCATAACCAAGACAGAATGGAAAGAAGCTATGGATGAGGAGATTGAAGCACTCAAGGAGAGTGATACATGGGAGTTAGTACCCAAGAAGGAATCCATGAAGGTAATAGGATCCAGATGGATCTATAAACTTAAAAGAAATTCTAATGGCATAATTAATAGGTACAAAGCCAGATTGGTAGCCAAGGGTTTTGCACAAACCCAAGGCATTGACTATGAAGAGACATTCTCTCCTGTGGCCAAGATGCCAACCATCAGAGTGTTGGTTAGTGTGGCTGCATCAAAAAATTGGAATATGTACCAATTGGATGTCAAGAATGCTTTCTTGAATGGATGGATTTCAGAGGAGGTATATATGTCACAACCTCCTGGCTATGAGGACCCTAAGAAGGTAACATATGTTTCCAAATTGAAAAAGGATTTATATGGATTGAAGCACGCACCTAGGGCATGGAATCATAGATTAACCACTTATCTTCAAGACCAAGGGTTTGTCATGAGCAAGGCAGATACTTCTCTATTCATCAAGAGAAGTAATTCAGAGGTAATATACCTTTGTGTTTATGTTGATGACATCATACTTACAGGTAATGATGTCAATGGAATCAAACAAATCAAGAGCCAGATGATGAAGGAGTTCAAGATTAATGATCTTGGTCTATTGAAGTATTTTCTTGGGCTTGAGTTAGTCTATACTAACTCAGGAATATACATTACTCAGAAAAAATATATACAGGATATGTTGAAGAAGTTTCAAGTAGGATGCCAAAGTAGCAAGTACTCCAATGGAGGTAAACTTAAAATTAAGTGCCCATGAAGGTGATGAAGTTAATGACATTACAGGTTATCAAAGTATGGTGGGTAGCTTGAACTATGCTACCTTAACAAGGATAGATATTGCATATGGAGTTAGTGTGCTAAGTCAATTTATGCACAAACCAAGAATACCTCACTTAGAGGCTGCCAAGAGAATCTTGAAGTATCTCAAGGGTACACAACATCATGGTTTGTATTTTCCTTACACTTCAGACATTGATATCAAGATCTATTCAGATGCAGATTGGGCAGGATGCAAGGATGATAGGAGGAGCACTTCTGGATACATTTCTTTTGCAGGTGATAAGCCAATATCATGGTCTTCAAAGAAGCAACCTACTATTGCTTTGTCTTCCACAGAAGCAGAGTATAGAGGGTTGGCTAATGCCACACAAGAAGCCATTTGGATTAAGTTTTTGTATACAGAATTGGGTTTATATACTAGGTCACCAATAATCTTTGGAGATAATACAAGCTCACTTCACCTTGCAGCTAATCCTATCTATCATGCTAGGAACAAATATATAGAGGCCCATTACCATTATGTGAGAGAGAAGTTGCTAAGCAAAGACATTCAACTAACCTATGTATCAACCAATATGCAATGTGCAGATTTGTTGACTAAAGCTTTGGATGGAAGCAAACTTTGCAGATTCAAAGCAATGATTGGATTGCAGGATATACATGAAGACTGAAGATGAAGACCAAGCCAAAATGTTTGCCTTGAGGGGGAGCTCTTGGTGTAATTCACAAGCCTACACATTTGTCTTGATAGATACATTGAAGTCCATACACATATGGAGAAGCATAGGAACTAGTGCTAGTGGTTAATTACCGCTTTATCTCTTTGTAAAAGTCAAACTGACTTGGAATCTTTGTAAACACCTACCAAAAGGATTCGTGGAAAAAGTTAGCTCTTTGATTGAAGGAATATCTCCTAGGATATAGGAGCTTAGGGAGCCAAAAGTTTGAATTTGAATTCAAATTTTTACTCATGCTCTATAAAAATGGTCATGGAAAAGTCGCGGGTAGAACTCATCACTCCCGAGCTTCTCATTACTGATTATGAGTGTGTGTGAGGACTACACTCTATCCCACACCTATCTACACCATTAGGCAATGACATTCATGCCTATGGTATTGTATACAAGTGTTCATTAATACATACTTTCTCATTGTTCATTTTTGAGTTCTCTGTTATACTCCTTGAAAGTCTGTCAACTTGTGAAGTGCATATCTCGGTCAATTCTTCACCAAATTCAATGATCTAAAGCTTGTTGGATTCAGGTTGAGTCAGTTACCAAGAGAAGCTTTGAGTACCTCTCTATAGATCCCAACATAAATATATGTATTGGGTACCCCAACTATTCTTGACTAAGGGATCTATGCTCTAAGTCATAGAGCTAGTTCCATGCCTCTAGACTTCCTAACCATCACTCGAATCACATAAGCACCCATCAATGTTGTCTCATGAAAACCATTTGTGTGATCCCATCTAATTGGTTTCCTTAGTGGTGTAGCAACAATGCTTCACTACTTGGTCAAGTGATGTGCATGAGAGAAACTAGTTACTCTTTGGGTATTTCTCATAATACCACATAGTCTCTTAATCATACTGTGAGACTCTTGTGAAGATAAGTAAATCTTCACTACCTTGGAGATTATCATAAATGTATCTCTCGTGCCTCTATGCAACTTCCTATAACCTATAGGATTGCTTGTGCACATTCCTAATGGTGAAGGTATAGCTCCTTCCCCTTAGCAATCCTATGGTCTAAAATCCATAAGGATTATGTGTAGGGATCCTATTACTACTGAAGTTGTCTTATCTTGACTACTATAATAGTCCTAAGTCCATCAAATACATGCTTACAAGCATGCTAACACCTTACTCATGTTTGAAAAAAAGGCATATGTTACCATGCCATAACATTCTTACCTAAAGATAAGTGCGTATATAACGCCATGAGGTGGGAAAAATTTCAACAACATTTCCCGAAAGAAATGGAGTCCCAAAAAATTTTAACCATAAACTCAATGGCACACAGGCCATTCAACAACATAGGGCTTGGAAAACCCATGGCATGCATGCCATATACTCATACATGGACTCCATAACCTGCAAAAACATTAAAGAAAATGCTAGCAACAATCTCTTTGTTGCATAACCATGTAGTCCCTACAACCATCTTTCCTGCAAACAATAAAAAAGGGTACTCCTGACCAGTTGATCCATACTTTTAGAATTAGAAAAATGATCAACTTTGATGTATGCATTCAAGTCCATGCATGTACATATAGAACATGCCATAACATAAAGTAAAATGCCAAAAAATATAAGCCATACATCCTTGAATGGTTTGATATCGGAATTGCATGCATCCAAGTCCTTTTTTATGAACCTTGAGACCTCTACACCTTCCTCTTCAGGTCCTAACATAAACTTTGAAGTGTCCGAAAACATTGGATCACTTCCCAAAACATAAAGCATGGTCACATGATTACCAAAACAATGCAAATTTACCCCAAAATGCATATGTTATCTTTCTTTAGACCTGTGAAGACTTTTTTAGGAGCTAAGAATAATCATAAAATGAAATATATGTCACGCTCAAGTGACTCAAAGTGAAATTACTTCAATCGCCTTCCAGGTTTGTAAAATATGGCTCCCGGAAGGTAGTGGCTAAAAACTATTCAGACTTTGTAGACCTACATAGACCTACAAAAATACATAATTTCCAAAGTTTCTTCTCATAACTGAAAGTAGACCTTGTGCTCTTCAAAATGATCCATAGCACATCCAATTTGGAGTTTTCTAGCCCAACATATGGCCTTTCCAAGCGGGACATGCCAAACTAGTGGACTATTGGAGGGGCTCGAAAAAGTGTGAAACTAGCTCTGATACTAGTATCGCATCACGTCTTTTTACTCAAATATATTCGGTGCTCACATGAGCTCACACAGAGATCAGATCTCAATTCTCTGCCCTACCACCGAGCCAATCTCATATCTAATGAGTCACTCTCTCAATAATATACTCTTCTCTCGTCTATCATATTCTACCAAACGGGCACAATGCCTCTAATGATGTCGTGTGGCATCTATGCCACCTCACCCAAGAGGGTGTGCATCCATAATATGACAATGTGCATCCATAATAGGACATTATACCAGATCTTACATTCGCGTTGCTTTTTTTGTCTTGGCTACTCGCGAACTGCCAACACCCATGCACACATAGAGCTATGTTCATCTCTACCCAACCACTGAGCATAGCATAGAAAACTCTCTCTTATGCTCTTCAGACGAGTATACTAATACTCTAAGTGGAGAGACTCCTCTCTCCCCCCTTCTACCAAATAGGCATAATGCCCTCAGTGATGCCATGTGGCATCTATGCCATCTCACCCAAGCGAGTGTGCATCCATGATGTGACATTGTTTCATGTGAAGAGGTTGCAATTGGCACTTTAGTTTTGTATGTCTAGGTTTACCACAATTCTAGCAGGTGATACATGGTCGCTTCTCTTGGGCATCCATTGTTGAAGTTTGGAGGGTAGGCGGTTTGATAGGTTGGAGAGATGAAGCAATAGGTGCAGTTGAATAATTAGATTGTGGAGGACGAGGAAAACTAGAGTAAGATAGGGTATTAAAATTATGCTTCATAAAAAACATGGGTTTAACAAAAAGTGGTCGTTGACGTGGTTGTTGTAGACGGATCGACTTGGTTATGGACAAGAATTCCTTCTCTGCATCATAGGAAAAAGAGATAGCCTCATTGAGAGTTGTAGGACGTAGCGTGTGAAGCTTAGCTTGGATTCGCACCTCCAAACCATCTTCGTATTTCTGTTGCAAGCTATCCTCTGGTACATCTTCAAGCATTCGAACCAATAGTAAATTTTACCAGAACCGCTCTGTGTAGGTAGTGATTGTGTCACCCTCCTTCCATGTAAAGTTTGTCCATGCACATCGAACATGTAGATTGTAACATAATCCTGGTAGGAGATGGTTGAACCACACCCTAAGAGAGAGGATTAGGAAGTAATCCTCAACCATGGCTTTTGGGGCAAGTGGTTAGCCCATCACATTCCTAACCAAGAGGTTGTGAGTTCAATTCCTTACATTGGTATCAAAGCCTAGGAAGTAGGCTTGGGAAAGGTGGAATGATCCAATGGCCTCTAAAAAAGGCGCTTGGGCATCCTCTATGTGAAAGGGTAGGAATTGTGGAAGGCGCGCGCGTCGGTTTCAAGGATGGACCTTACAATGATTGGGGTGTATCTCTCAATCCGTAGGTCGGATTGAGGCGTGTAATATACCGTTGGAAAGCTCTCAGAACGAGCTTTCCAATGAGCTAGCTTGCAAGTGTGAATTCCTTGGGAATCCTTGGGTGGAACTTGATTGAGTGTTCAAGATACCAAGCATGGGTGAGAACAAGGTTCAAGACTGAGGTTGAGAACAAGGGCTCGAGACACCAAGGTTGCGAACAAGAAGGTTCAAGACACCAAGGTTGAGAGCAAGGGTTCAAGAGACCAAGGTTGCGAACAAGGTTCAAGAAACTGTGCGAAGTTGAGGAACATCAATTCAAGGGCACCTAGGGAGTTCAAGGGATTGATCACCGAGGCTAGAGGGATACAAGAGCAGATCATTGAGGACAATGATCGACCAAGGGGGGAAGAATGTAACATAATCCTGGTAGGAGATGGTTGAACCACACCCTAAGAGAGAGGATTAGGAAGTAATCCTCAACCATGGCTTTTGGGGCAAGTGGTTAGCCCATCACATTCCTAACCAAGAGGTTGTGAGTTCAATTCCTTACATAGATGATATTGAGGAGGAAGAAAAGAATCCTTCACTTTATCTTGGAAAGCTTCCACGTTGTTGAACGATCTGTACTATGGTGCAAGACATTCCACCAGAGATGAGCTTTTCCTACTAAATAGAAATCATCAAACTGTGACAACCATGAAAGAACTAAAGGGCCATCCTTACAACCATCAAATCATAGAAACTGATAATTTTTAATCTTGGAATGTGTGTCATTCGATTGGGCAGAGACAATAGCTTTGACCACCCTTTTAAAGGTTATCTTCATCAATTTGTATCTTTTGGATTACTTCATCGCATTGCCAGATCTCGTTCTAAGCACCTCGAAGTTCATGTCGTAGGAGTTCGAGTTGTTGCTCAAGTGGTACCTCAGGTAGAGGTGACTCATTGAAATCCTCAATGGTGTTTGTAGGGTGAGTATGTAGAGAACAAAACCCTCTTTCTAGATATGTAAAAACAATTTTTGAGATGGCTTGAATTAAAATGTAAAAGAAAGGGTTGTTCTTGGGAATTGAAAAAGTAAGAAAGAGATGAAAGTTGTGTTAAATATAAGAAAAGAGAACTAAAGTGACAACACAAAGAGATAGTTTAGTGGTAGAACACTTCCCTTGTGTGAGTGAGGTTGTGGGTTCAAATCCTTCCACCTTGGTGAATATAAAACTCCTTATTTCCACTCATAAATTAAAATTGGTTTGCGCATAGCCAATGACTACCAACAGCCGCCAACGGATCCTTGGGTGCCAAAGATGCCAAAGTAATGCCTTACTTATGCCTTAATTTATGCCTAAGTTCTATGCCTTAGTTGACACCTTGGAGTAAGCTGAAGGAGCAAACGTAGGTGTAAACATAGGTTTTAGTTCTAGAATTGAAACAAGAATAGGAACACGAACAAGAACCGGAAACGAAATCAAAAATGGAAATGGAAACAAAAACAGAAATCGGAACCAGAATTGGAATCAGAATCGGAAACAAAAATGGAAACAAAAACCAAAATCGGAATTGGAATCGTGAACAGAGAACACCGAAACAGAGATCAATTGCCAAAATGAACAGAAACAGACCCCTCCATAGTGACGCATGCAGGGCTTTAATACCATTGTTATCAGGATCTTGCTCACGTGCACATAGAGGTTATGGATGTAGAAAACACACAATATAGACACGCCATGAGACGAGACAGAATGCAGTATTGGGTGCAATCTCCCCCATGCACTCTGTTCCGACAATCCACAGAGTGCATGTATTTATAGGAATTTTTTATTATATCGAAATAGTGGTTACATGAGAGTGGCTTCAAAAAGCATGTGTGAAAGTAAAATTTGGTAAATTTTGTAGAAAGCCTTTGCTTTCAATATCAAAAATTGCGGTCTACAATGACCCTTATTCTAACCACTACTTTTCTAATTGTTTCTAACAATAGAACCCTCTACGCGGGTTTATTTACAAACTAAATAAAATTATAAGTTGGATTATTGATGTCCACCCTAAAGTTGGATTATTGATGTCCACCCTAAAGTTGGATTATTGATGTCTACCCTTTCATGCCTTTCACGCCCTTATGAACCTTCAACTGCTATATCAAAAACACCAAAACACATTAATACATTAATAAATTAACACTCCAACAATGCCTTGTTCAACACATTCCATAATTTATAATAGGTACACACCACAAGAGAATGGTGTTAAAGAACGCGAAAATAGAAATATTGCAAAAATAGCAAGAGCGTTGATGGCAAAAGAAAATATGTCTCATTGTTATTGGGCAAAATATATGCATATTGTTGTATAGATCATGAATAGAACTCTGACTACTATTGTACATCAAGTTACACCTAAGAGAAATTTATCAGGTAAAAAGACAAATTTATCACATATGAAAGTATTTGGCTATATTGTTTATTTACATGTTCCACACGAGATGAGGACAAAGCTTGATCCAAAACCAGAAAAGTGTATCTTCATTGGATACTCCATGATCACAAGGGATATAAATGCTAAAACCCACTTACGTGACAGGTGAAGGTAAGCAGAGATGTGGTGTTTGATGAAATGTCAAGTTCTATGCAGATGCCAAAGAAGGACTTAATCTTGAGTCAAATGACAAAGGAAATGTTGAAAACTCAAGTGTAGAATCTCAATTTTTGAGTGGACCAGATGTGTCACCAAGCAATATTTCCAAATCAAACCCATGGAGTTGAAGATTGCATGGAAATTTTAGTCCAAAAAATTCATTGACTATGTCCAAGAAAGGTAAACAAAGGTTTTTTCTAGTAACAAAACATGTATAGGTTTTGAAGACATTGATGGAGAATCAAGTGGTTCAAAAAAGAGCCTTGATGAGGAACTTGGATTATCCTCTATGAAGAATCAAAGAGTAAGAAAGGCATATGCAGTCGATACAATAAGAAGAAGTGACCCAAGACCAAGAAGATCTAGAGGGATGTGTAATTCAGTGTAATTATTAACATATGATAGCTACATGGCTCGTCGTTGTGCTTACATGACCAAGGTAATACAAGTTGTTGAACCTTCTTGTGTTGAAGATGCAATTGGAAATGCAAATTGGGAGAAAGTTGGTTCCATTGCTACGAGGAAAGAAACCCATAAGGTGCAAGTGGGTTTACAAGGTGAAGCACAATTCTCATGGTAGCATAAGCAGGTATAAAGCACGATTGGTAACAAAAAGATATGCACAAACATATGGCATTTGTTATGAAGAAATGTTTAGCCCTATAGCTAAAATGACTACTGTTAGAGCACTTGCTTCACTAGCTACAACAAAAGGATGGATTTTGCATCAGATGGATGTGAAGAATGCTTTCTTACATGGTGAGTTGCAAGAAGACATATACATGGACCAGTCACAAGGATATGAAGATTCAAAGCATGCAGAATATGTTTGCAGGTTGCAAAAGGCTTTTTATGGGCTTAAAAAAGGCCCCTCGTGCTTGCCATGGAAGGATTGCAGATTATTTAAGCACCATTGGATTTTCTATGTGTTGCAAAAAACTCATTATACACAAGGAAGGGTGATGATGGCATCATGATTGTGGCTATTTATGTTGATGACCTAATTGTAGTTGGTGATAATCAAGAAAGCATTAAAGGGGTAAAGCAACTCCTTACGTAGGAATTTGAATGTTATTTTTTGGGCATTGAGTTTATACATATAGAAACAAGTATATGGATGTCACAAAGGCAATATGCCTTGATCATGCTGCAAAAGTATGGTATGGTTGAGTGTAAGCCAATTTCTATGCCATTGGATCATAATTTGAAGTTGGATACTACAACAAGTGAAGCATTGGAAAGTGCTACTATGTATAGGAAAATTATGGGAAGTTTCATATATCTCAAAATTACAAGACCTGATCTAAGCTACACTGTAGGAATTCAAAGTCAGTTTATGTAGGCTCTTAGGAAACCACATTTAGATGCTCTGAGATGCACTCTACATTATGTGAGTGCTACTTTGGATTATGCATTGTTTTATGAAGCTGGTGCAGAATTGCAGGTTCATGGATACACCGATGCATATTGGCTTGGTAGTATTCTAGATAGAAGATCTAATAGTGGCCTTTTATTCTCACTTGGGAGTGCAATTTTTACATGGAGCATTAAGAAGAAACCCATTGTTGCTTTGTCAAGTATAGAGGCTGAGTATAGAGGTGCTGGAATGGCACCATGTGAAGTGTCATGGCTAGAGATGCTACTCACAATTTTAGGTGTGGAAGTGAAAAAGACTATCATCATTTCTTGTGATAATCTTAGCAGCATCTGATTAGCATGACCTATTGTTCATGCTAGAACAAAGCATATTGAGGTACATTATCCTTTCATAAGAGAAAAGGTATTATTAGGTGATATTTATCTTATTTATGTGATGACAGATGAGTAGGTTGCTAATATTTTCATTAAAGCACTTGGAGTAGAGAAGCCAAAGAAGTTTCAGAAGATACTTAGATTACAGGACATGGCATTGAGCTTGAGGGGGAGTGTTGAGATATCAAGCTCAACATGTGATGATCAAGGATAACACGTATCACTTTTTCATTTCTCTTACATGTATAGTGGTCACATTGATATTTGTTAGGGATAATTTAATGACCTTTACTAGATTTATCTACGTAGAGTGATGGCATATTTGTTTCTTGTCAACTCAGTCATTCATGAACATTAGGATTTTCCTTATGTATTTGTCTTTATATTGCACTAGTTGTATTGTTAAATTAGGTCATTCTTGTGTATTCTCTTTATGTAATATAAGAAGAAGAACATCATTCTTCCTTGCCTCAATATGTGTGTGCTCTCTTCCTTATCTTCTTTCTCTTAACATCTTTAGGAACTCTCTTCCTTATCTTCTTTCTCTTAACATCTTTAGGAACTCAAAAAGGTCCTCTCTTTTTGTTGTAATAGCTAAACAATGACATCTCTCTCTCTCTTTGAACACACCATGATAAGGATGTTGAATTCATGAAGAGTTTTTATATGCAAAAAGTCTCTCCAAAATAACAATTAGAATCCATAAGTTCTCTCTCTTGAGGCACCAAATTAACTTTTACTAAGCCTTGATACCAAGTGTAATTCTCTACAAGAAAAATGGTGTGTATGTGTCTCTTATTCCATCCTATTTTTCCCCCTTTACCCCAAAAATAAATAGTTTTTCGAATGCTCTAATGGAGACTTGAGGCCATCATGCACACTCATTCCATCTCTAATTTTTGGTACCATAAGATAAACCTTGAGCTAGGAACCTTGGCTAGGCTAATCCATGTCTCACTCACATATTTAGATGCCATATTTGGCCTACTTATAACATGAGGATATCGATAAGGTCTCCATGGAATGCCATTTTGTAAAACGAGGCCAATTATTGAGCCAAATACCCTTCGAGACCATCTAAGGCCATACCATCGATGTGATTCTTTTATTGAGTACAAGAGTAAAGATACAACAGTTAAGAAGTCAAAGTGACCAACTACTCACTATTTTATTAATAAAACTCTACTCTATGCCGAACCCTCCTAAAATTGTGAACACAAACCAAGGAATTAAAAGGTAAACTAGTTCAGTTAGAATCTCAAAATTTGGACTCGGAAACCAACTATACAAAACATGGTTGAGATCTCCATGGTAGAGCATGAGAAAAAAAAAAATTGAGAAAACCAAAGAAGAAGCTTTTTCATATAAGTAGAAGCTAGAAGAGCAACCAATCATATACATTTCCAAGGGAATAATAGAGTTTGAAAATAAGATAGTAGAGGCATATGCCACGAACTATATGCTACGAACTATAGTACTAAAAGTGGAGACTGTAGTATTGTAAAGAATATGTGAAGTAAAAATGGATATCACCAATTCTATAATATAGATTATGAAAAATTGGTAGTGAAATATGTAAATGATCAACAAGACTTATTGAATGATGATGAGTTGTCCATAGAAGCATTCTTTCCCACTATACAAAACCATGCAAGAATAGCCAAATTGGACTTTCAAGGATTGACCAAGGCACAGCCATAAAGAGATTATTAATAAATTGTGCATGGAATTGGAAGATGTTAAAGTACCACATTATGAAATCAATAGATTCCTCATAATTGTACAAAGAATGTATCCTAGCCCCACTCCATATTTCATTCTTTCTCAACAATGTAAAGAGTATCCCACAAGTAAGGTCTATTCTGAATTTTAAGAAAAAGTATGTGGAGGATCAATTGGAACATAAAGAGACAAATACAAACCCTGACTAGTGTGAAGAACTTCTCAAACAATATACTTCTTTCACAAAGGTACGATGCCTAGCCACATTGTTTCCAATGGAACTTGGGTTATTGCCATACAACATGCAAAAGAACCTTCCCAACATTTTTGAGGCTCAAAACAAAGACAATTTGGGAACTATTGGTTAAATTATCCTATTACACTCCTTTATTGGTATATTTTGGTAGTGATGTGTGCAAACACACTTAGGATCACTGGGGAAATATTTTCCCTCTTTAGGAGGTTTTTTCCCAGCTTGTATATACGCATATAACCCTAACGGGTTACTTATCTTTGTGCATTCACTTGGTAATACATTTAGTATTTTGTGTTGTGCTCCAAGCTTCTTCTTCTTCCTTGTGTTGTTCACATGCTTTCGTAGACCTCAATATCCAACAATTGGTATCAACTAGGTCTCCACTTCATTTTGGGCATCATCAACACCCCACCAATCACAGTCTTAGAATCACACAAAAAGTGGTGAGCATACTCAAGGTGATCAAAAGTTCAAAATAGCTTCACATTATGGTGTTGATATTTGGATGTAAGCTCTTTTTAGCCTTTGAATGCACTATCGCAGTGCTTGTGTAGGCAATTTCATCCTTTTGTGCCAAACATATATACAGGTTTTGGTTTGCCAGTACAAGAGCCTCAAAGTCTGTTACAAGTTTAGCAAAGCTCAACAAGATAGTTTTCTTCAAATTTTTGAGATACATTCGTTTTTCTGCATCAAGGTATTTTAGGTAGTGGACATGGATGAAAGCAATGATGTATTCCCTATGTTGGACGTTGAGGACAAGTTGGATGGTACTAATTACCCATTGTGGGCATATACGATGCATCATGTATTGGTTGCAAAATCACTATGGAATATTGTACAGGGTGTTGAAAAACAACCTACTACACCTCCAAATATAGTTATTGAAAGTGATGCAGATGGTGTTGGAGATGATGATCTTCAAATTCATGTTCATGTTGTGGTTCCTGTTGCACGTAGTGCAAAGAAACTTTGATGGGATGGCAGAGATTCTCGCGGACATGCATTGATAGCTCTATTTGTCAAATGTGCCACTATGCCTCATATTCGCTCTTGCAAATAAAAAAGGATGCTTTGGATACACTTACCACCTTATACCAAGCAAGGAATAAGGCTCGTGTTGCTTACCGTTGAAAATAGTTGGAGAGTGAACATATGAATCAAGGAGAGTCTATGGGCAATTTTTTGACAAAGATAAAAGATTTGAAGGAACAATTGATTTCTACTGATGAAGGCTTGCTAGAGAGTTCACTTGTGCAGACTGTTTTGAATGGTCTTTCAGATTCATATCAAAGTTTTGCTTCTACTCTTTGGTTGATGATGAAAGATCAATATGCCTTAACATTTGAGGATTTAGGCTTTGTTTTGTTGTAGGAAGATCAATCTTGATAGAATAGGTCCATTATACATGTAGCAGATCAAGATTTCTTAGCTAATCAGAAGGGCAAAGGTAAATGGAGCTCATCTACTAATAAGAAGAAATTTGCTAATTCTACACAATAAAAACGGGAAGACAAAGATGAGAAGAAATTAGAAAAGTAGAAATTGTTTTGCAAATACCGTAAAGGAAATGATCTTTTCATAAAGAGTTGTCCAAAGCTAGCTACAAAAGAGGCAAAGAAAAATGAGGTTGGAATGGTTATTGCAGAGGCCTCTACACCTAAAACAGAGTCTGCTAATCTTGTGCAGAATGAAGAATGGGTGTTTACTATTGTTTGTAGTTATGACCCATCTTCACATGAACACTATATGGCTGCAATAGATTCAGGTGTTTGGTACTTTGATAGTGGGGCAACCAAACATATTACCTCGTAGCATAGTTTCTTCAGCTCACTTGAGCCTACCCCTACAGGGAATACTATCACATGCACCAAAAACTCCTCTTATCCTACCATGGGAGTTGGTAAGATCATTCTGACTACTGTTAATGGTGTTTCTTTCACATTGTCAAATGCTTTATTTGTGCCAGGGATCAAGAAAAAATTGTTATCAATTTCAACATTAACCAAGATCGGCTTGGTTGTGAAATTTGTTGATGATAGATGCACAGTTCATGATCTGTCAAATGGCAATGTTATTATTGCTTTTGGCATTTTTTTCATGGGTTGTATAAGCTCATAGATTATGCAAAATCTGTGAATGATTCAACGTGTGCAGCTCAAGATTATCAGGCTATGTCAGATGCAAAGCTTTGGCATGCACACTTTGGTCATCTGAATTATGCTAGTTTGCTTCGCCTACAAAATCTGAAATCGTTTCCTCTTTGCCCAAACTTGAGAAACCTTGTAAAAATGCTTGTGAAGGCTATATTTTGGAAAAAATGCAACATTCCTCCTTCCCAAAAGATGGTTCAGCTCGAGCTACTCAGAAATTGTAGCTTGTTCATAGTGATGTCCATGGTCTTATGTAGGCATCCTCTTTTGGGAACTACCTTTACTTCATGATTTTTATTGATTATTTTTCGAGACATGCATGGGTGTATCCACTGAAAGAAAAGTCCAAAGTGTTTTGTGCTTCAAACAATTTCTGGTTTTGGTTGAAAATTTCTCGGCATGTAAAATGGGCACCCTTCGTTCTGATCCAGGGGGCAATCCATGTCTTCTGATTCTAATGCATTTCTGGCTAAATAAGGGATAAAACATTAGTGTACATTGTCCTATACACCTCAACAAAATGGAGTTGCTGAAAGGAAGAACATGTCACACTCATGGAGATGGTGAGGTGTATGGTCAAAAGTCAGGCTTTACCACATAGCTTCTAGCTTGAGGTTGTTATGTGTGCAACATATGTACTTAACACTTGTCTCATCAAAGCATTGTAGTCTATCACTCCATATGAGGCTTGGCATGGTTGCAAGCCATCTGCTGCTCATCTATATGTATTTGGTTGTCTAGCATATGCATTAGTGCCTGAGCAACAACGCAGAAAATTAGATGATAAAGCAGTAAAATGTATTCTTGTTGAGTATAGTTCTAAAAGCAAAGGCTATCATATGTATCATCCATAGAATAAATGCATTTTGGTTAGTTGTGATGTTTTTGTGGAACATGCAATTCATCTATTACTTTCATGTACGAAGGAGACATCAGTTAGCTCCAAAGACATAGATGACACTTTGTTGCCTCTTTTTACAGGTGGACAATCAAGTGCTGGTCCAAATGAGCTAATTTCTTAGCCTTTATAGGTTTCACATGATGATGCAGATCATTCAATTTTTTATGTAGATTTACATGATGCACTTCTTGATGAGAGGGCTGATATAGAGGAGGGAAAAACTATGCCTAAATGGTTGGTGCAAACTTTGCGAGATAGCAAATACATGCACCTCTATCATATCATAATCGTTCATGCTCTCATAGTGCTTCTTTTGCATTACATTGCTATGCTATGGCTACCTCTATTCTTTGTGATGAGAATGGACCTATTTCTTTTGATGAAGCACAAAATTCAAAAATTGGATGGCTGCCATGAAAACAGAACATTATGTTATTAATGATACTTGATCTTTATATGATTTGCCTTTAGGCAAAAAGGCCATTGGCACTAAATGGGTATACAAGCTAAAACATAAGCCTAATGGAACATTTGATAGGTATAAGGATAAGCTTGTTGCAAAAGGTTATGATAAGGAAAGAGGCATTTATTTTGATGAGACCTTTGCACCCACATGCTGAATACTATCGTTCGTAGCATTTGTGCACTTGCAGCCCATCATGGCTAGAATGTACATTATTTGGACATTAAACTACATTTTTGAATGGAGGTGTATGATCTCTTGATATATTTTGGTCGTGATGTGTGTGAACACACTAGGATCGCCGGGGCACTTTTTTCCCTCTTTAGGAGGTTTCCCTCCCCCCTTTCATATATGCCTATTGCCATAACAGGTCACTTATCTTTGTACATTCTAGTGGTAATACATTCAGTATTGTGTGTTGTGCTCCAAGCTTCTTGTTCTGCCTTGTATTGTTCGCGTGTTTTCGCAGACGTCTAACTCCAACAATTGGTATCAGAGCAGGTCGTCGCTTCATCTAGGGCATTGTCTACACCTCTCCGATCCCATTCTCAAAATCGCACGAAATTTGGTGAGCATACTCAAGGGGTTTCAAAGATCAAAACAGCTTCGCCTTGTGGTGGCGAAATTGCAATTTGAGCTCGTTTTGGCCTTCGAACGCACTATCATTACGCTTGTGCAAGCTATTTCATCTTTTTGTGCCAAAGATATATACCAGATTCGGTTTGCCAATATAAGCATCTCAAAGTATGTTACAGGTTTAACAAAACTCGTTTGGGTAAGTCTGTTCAACATTTTTAGATAAAGTCATTTTTTTGCATCAAGGTATTTTAGTCAGTGGCCATGGATGAAAGCAGTGATGTATTCCGTATGTTGGTTGTTGAGGATAAGTTGGATGGTACCAATTATCCATTGTGGGCTTATATGATGCGTCATCTATTGGTTGCAAAAGGACTATGGAATATTGTGTAGGGTGTTGAAAGACGTCCTGTTACACCTGCAAATATAGATACTGCAAATACAGGTACTGGAGCTGATGGAGATGGTGTTGAAGATGGTGATATTCTGCAGATTCCTATTCGTGCTATAGTTCCTGTTGCACCTGTTGTAGAGCAAATTCGTTGGGATGGAAGAGATGCTCATGCACATGCATTGATAGCTTTGTTTGTCAAACGTGCTATTATTCCTCACATTTATCTTGCAGAATAGTAAAGGATGCTTGGGGTACACTTACCACATTGTACCAGGCTAGGAATGAGGCTCGTGTTGCTTACCTCCGAAAACAGTTGGAGAGTGAGCACATGAATGAAGGTGATTCTATGGATAGTTTTCTGACAAAGATCAAAGACTTGAAGGAGGAGTTGATTTCTACTGATGAAGTTATACCAGATAGCTCACTTGTGCAGATTTTTCTAAATGGTCTTCCAAACTCATATCAGAGTTTTGCTTCCACTCTTCGTTTGATGATGAAAGGCAATCCAAATGCCCTGTCACTTGAAGAGTTAGTTTCTGTTCTGTTGTAAGAAGATCACTCTAGGCAGAACATGTCCATTATGTGTGTTGCATATCAAGCTTCCCTGGCTAGTCAGAAGGGCAAAGGAAAATGGAGCTCTTCTATTAGTAAGCAGAAATCTACAAATGCTTCACATTCAAAGAAGGAAGAAAAAGATTAAAAGAAATCAGAAAAGCAGAAATTGTTTTGCAAATTTTGTAAAGCAAATGATCATGTCATTAAGAGCTATTTGCAACATGCATATACTTGTTTTTGTATCTATAAACTCAATGCCCAAAAAATAGTGCAGCACACCTAGATCTTTCATGTCAAATTCTTGCATAAAGAGTTGCTTTACCTCTTTAATGCTTGCTTCATTGTCACCTCCTACAATCAGGCCATCAACATAAATAGCCACAATGGTGATGCCATCATCACCTTTCCTTGCATATAATGAATGATCTACATCACACATAGAAAATCCAATGGTGGTTAAGTAGTCAGTAATCCTTGCATGCCAAGCACGAGGGGCTTGTTTAAGCCCGTACAAAGCCTTTTGCAATTTGCAAACATATTTTGGGTTCTTCCAATCTTCACTTGTGGTTGGTCCATGTATACTGCTTCCTATAACTCACCATGTAGGAAAGCATTCTTCAGATCCATCTAATGCAAAGTCCATCCTTTTGTTGTAGCTAATGCAACAAGTGCTCTGACACTAGACATTTTAGCTACAAGGTTGAACGTTTCCTCATAATCAATGCCATATGTCTATGCATATCCTTTTGCTACCAATCATGATTTGTACCTACTTATGCTACCATCAATATCGTGCTTTACCTTGTAAACCCACTTGCAGACTATGGGTTTCTTTCCTTGCGGCAATGGAACCAGCTTCCATGTTTCATTTTCGTAAAGTGCAACCATCTCCTCATCCATAGATTTCTCCCAATTGCATCTTCAAAACAGGAGGATTCAGCATCTTGTATTACCTTTGTCATGTAGGCACAATGACGAGCCATGTAATTGTCATATGTCAATCATTGCATTGAATTCCGCATCCTCCCAAATCTTCTTGGTCTTGGGTCAATTCTTCTTGTATCATCTGCATGTGCCTTTTTTATTCCTAGAGTCTTCACAGAGAGCAATCCAAGTTCCTCAGCAAGACTCTTTTTTGAATGGCTTGAATCTCCATCAATGTCTTCAAAGCCTGTAGATGTTTTACTCCTGTAGAAAGCTTTTCTTTACCTTTCTTGGATGTATTTGATGAATTTATTAACTGAAATTTCCACCCAAGATTCCACTCCATGGATTTAAGTGAGAAGTATTGCTTGATGATGCATCTGGTCCACTCAAGACTTGAGATTCTTCACTTGGTTTTTCAACATTTTCTTTGTCATTTGAGTCAAGATTAAGTCCTTTGGCATCTACATAGAAGCTTAACATTTCATCAAACACCACATCTCTGCTTACCTTCACCTGTCGCGTGAGTGGATAATAACATTTATATCCCTTTTCCTCAAGGGAGTATCCAATGAAGATACTTTTCTTTTTGCTTTTGGATCAAGCTTTGTCCTCAACTCAACCAAAAACTTTCATATGTGATAAGTTAATGTGCAGAGCTTCTACCCAATAACAATGAGGCATATTCTTCTCAACCATCAAGGCTCTTACTATTTTTGCAATATGTATATTTTTGCGTTCAGTAATGCCACTTTATTGTGGTGTGTACCTACATGAAAACTGAGTGGAATTCTATGAGTTTTTAAAAATTTGTTGAGCTCATTTGACATATATTCACCTCCTCCATCAGATTCTAATGTTTGAATATACTTCCCTATATGGTTTTCCACCATAGCTTTAAAATTGTGGAAGTGAGTGAACACCTCACTCTTTTCTTTCATGAAATATACCCATACTTTCTATGTATGGTCATCAAAGAAAGTAACATAAAACCTGTACCCCCCATAGATGTGGTCTTTGCAAGACCCCAAACATCTGTATGTACTATTTCTAGTACATTCTCACTAACATGCTTGTCATGCGGAAATGTTGCTCTTGATTGTTTACCAAATTGACATGTTGCACATATCTTTTGCATTTCTACAACTTTGAAATTTGATTTTCCACTAACAATCTCCTTTGACTACATCAATTTCAGCCTCGACAAGTTTGCATGTCCAATTCGTTTGTGCGAAATGTTTATATTAGCAATGACTCCTACACCTTTTGCAAACATGGTTGCATTCATTTTAGGAATTTTCACATTTAAGGTGAACATCCTACCCACTTTGTTTCCTTTGGCAATTAATCGTCCATCCTATCTGAACTCTTCTACATATAACCCATCAACATTGACTTGACTTGTAATCCCTAGTCAACCATTTTTCCAACAAAAACTAGATTATTTCTTATATTTAGAACATGTAGTGCATCAACAAGAATGTTTTACCTTCCCGTCCTCCCTAGAGAGTGCTATGTTTCATGTATGCTCGATAGGGTGTGATGTGTCATCACTTGTTTCAACATATCCAGGAATTGGAAATTTTTGCAAACTACTAAACCATTCCACATGACTAGTCATGTCATTTGAAGCTCTTGGATCAACGTACCAGACATTACCATTGGATTTTGAAACATCAATAGACATCGTATTCATCATGTGATATTGAACCATGAATAGCTTCTCACAATCATATGCGTTTATGGATGCATAGTTGTTTTGTTGCCTTCTATTATTTTGATTCTTCAACCTGCAATCACATTCAAAGTGTCCAGGTTCACCACAATTCCAACATTCTTTATTTTCATTACCTGAAACATTTCTTTGGAAACTTTTGCGGCCTCTTTGGCTCCCCCTACCTCAAAATTGTCCTCTACCTCTTGCATGATTCTCTTGATGACCTTGGTCTTAGTTATTGTGTCCTCTTCCACTTTTGAAGCCTCTATCTCTACCTCTTCCTCTACCAAAGTAGAATACTTCCTCAAAACAAGGTTTTCCTTGGGAGTTTGAGTCCTCACCAAGATTCTTTTCTTCAATAATCAGCATGGACACAAGATCATCAAAATTCAAAATATTTTCCCTTGTCTAAATAGATGTTATGAACTACTTATATGCAGCTCCTAAACTGCAAAGGCACACTTCCACCTTATCATCATCTACATTCATGCCAATAGATGCAAGTGAATCGTATATGCTTTTGATTTTCAAGGTGTAGTCACTTACCGACATGCCCTTTTTCTCCAATGTATGCAACTTGTTCTTGAGTTGCAATTTTCATACCTTTGTATTGGTCTCCTACAATGTGGCCAAATTGTTCCAAGTCTCTTTCGGAGTCTTGGCATCCTATATGTGCCCAATCATGTTATCCTATATGTTAACAGATAGCCAATACATTATCTTTCATGCTCCTTGATTCCATTCCTCATATGCTCTTAATTGGTTCACAGTCCGATTCGTCTCAAGTAAATGCGGAGCATTTTTGTTCCCTCTTTCGATGTACTTCCAGTAGCCTTTTCCCATCAAGAAATTCAACAGTCTGGATCTCCAAGCATGGAAGTTGTTCTTGTCCAGCTTATCGCTCATAACTTGACTCATTCCATCAGCACTTTCCATTTCTGCAACAATTTGCAACACTACACAAATGCTAATCTCTGCTTGAATATTGTCACACTCACGTGATAGTTCAATCTCAAAAAAACACAGTTTTTGTGTATCAACAGTACACCGAATTGCTTGAAATTCTGGATGTTGAATATTTGATTGTTGCTTTGATACCATGTCATGAGGAAGGAGATAAGGAAGAGAGCTCACACACAGATTGAGGCAAGGAAGCATAATAGTAATCTTCTTCTTCTTCTTCTTCTTCTTCTTCTTCTTCTTCTTCTTCTTCTTCTTCTTCTATCACATAAAAGGAATGTACAAGAATGACCTTATACAACAATACATCTAGTGCAAAAGAACAATACATAAGAAAAATCCTAATATCCGTGAATGAGTGAGCTAGCAAGAAACAAATGTGCAATCACTCTTGATAGGTAAATATAGTAAAGCTCAATGAAGTATCCCTAATATATACTAGTGTGACCACTATACATGCCAGAGAAATGAAAAGTAATACATGTCATCCTCGATCATCACATGTTGAGCTTGATATGTCAACATTGGAAACACCTTTGGAAACAAGAAACATGCCAGTGGATTAGATTTGAGGACATTGACTCGGCTAGGAGAATGGACTATGAAGAATGGTGCTTGTTACGGAGTAAATTCAATGCTTGGGAGTGCTCCAGAATCTCACCTCCTTATTGGGCATGATTCCCCTCACCTTGAGGATCTAGGTGGAACAACGGCAACAATCTTGATAAAATTTTGCGATTCAAGAAGAATGTGGACCTTCATGTCATGCTAGAAAGGAGATGATGTCTAGATTGGTCGAGTTTTAGGTGGGATCTTCAGTTCCAATCCCTTTGGCATCCTCTCGTCAAGGTTACAAAATCAATTCTTATGTTATCTACATTTTTTAGTAATTATTGTTTTATCAAAGACGATTTTGCGAATACATAAAAAATAACTGATCTTTCGAAACGCTACTCTTGGGTCGGCTAATTTGTTTGAGTACATTATGGCATAACTATATGTATTTGAATGTGATTTAGTGTGCAAAATTGTAGACCAGCACATAACTACTTGAGAATAAAGAACACATCTTCATGAAGAACATCGATGAAGTCTAAATGGGTGTGGTGTAGCATTATGCATTGAACGCCTTGGGACAAAGTGCCTGAGTTCAATTCCCACCCGACTGGACATTTCAAATTCTTTGTTCTCTCAAACAAAAAAAAAGGACATCGATGATGCGAATCAGCCAAGGAAAGACAATGCTAAAACATGGCACTACAAAAGATGAATACAACATATGCTTGTTAAGCGTGCAGAGAGGGACGAAGCCCAAGTTCGTCCATGTTTCTCTATAGTGAACAAGTGTCTATAAAAATTGTCGATACGTGGCAGACGTCACAGTACGTACAGAACACAAATTGCATGATGGTACAAATTTGCATGCTTTGAAGAGGGAAGACTCGTGCAGGAATGGATGCAGTTTTAATACAAGTAAAGCACAACCTTAGCCGCTACTAAATTGTTACAGCTTAGAAGGCTTCATTTTTGTCATTGGAGACCCGACTTTGGCACCAGAAGCACGTTTCACGACTCCTGACTTGGATGCTTTGTTTTTCTTCTTTAGTGCATATGCACCTGACAGCATATCACCAAGGTCCAGAAGAGCTCGATCCTGCACGTGAGGAGCAGATGATGGTGCTGGTGGTAGCTGAGGTAATTGTTTCTGCTGTTCAAGCAATTGTTCCATGCTGAGCTCCAATCGTGAGAGCATCCTTTTGATGTCAGTCTGGCAATGGAGCATTTCAGCTGCCTCAGCACCCTGTTTATTAAGTACCTTTATCTCAGCCCATGTGCTACCAGTTAGCCGCGAATGCTCAACATCAGTTTCAGGATTAGCCTCAAACATTTCTATCTTTGCACGATGTGAGCCATAAGTTCGCTGATCTGCTGTAGCGAATTCATTTCCACAAGCTGTTCTATCGTTACCAATCTCATTGATGGACTGCTTTGAACCTTCAGCAAAGCAGTTGATTATATAGCGTGTACTGGGGGAGACAGAATCTTCGTAGATCCTGCATAAGATTGTTGCCATATAAAAAAGTTGCTTTTCTTAGTCCAATGCATTCTCTCTTACAGGAATGGACTATAAAATTAAGCACGTTCAGTTACAAATGCACATTATAAAGAATGGGCAGAACGTGGAGAAGATCAATTTCACTTACAGAAGAGACAGGTACGAGTTAAGAGCACTATCCAGTGTACTTCATAGTAATTGAGGTCATGAGATATTCAGTTGTGTGTGCATAAATGAGATTAAAAACTTCAATTATCTGTTGGCAACTGGGGAACTGTCGTTTTCGAGTCTATTTTCCAACCGTCCATCATCCTTAATGTGTTGCAAAAATGGCACTATACTCCAGAGTTATCAACAACCTTCTGATCTAAGAAAGGTGATCTCCAAAACAATCTCTTTGAACCCCACATGAATACCACTTATATTGTTTTTTGTTTTCTTGAACTTTCATTTATGAGAAGTTGTCTGAGTTGATTTAATATAGCAATCTGAGGTTTTACCCACTACACTACAAAGAATCATAATTTCATCAAAAGTTTAGTTATCCATATGCTACTTGTCATCACTGAAGAAACTTGCAATTGTATCATCTATTGTTGGAGGCTAAAACTTCATGTCTCTTTTTGTGATCTCTTTTTTCTTTGCAATCAAAATCTGTGTGAACATCCAAGTTATGAGAACCACTTTATGAATGAAATAGGAGAGGATATTCATGAAAGGTGCTTAAATTGAATAAGAATACAAACAAATATACTTACAAAATGCTTACTCATGCTCAAGATCATACACCTTAAAGAGACTCCAAATAGAAAAATTATGAGAACCACTTTATGAATGAAATAGGAGAGGATATTCATGAAAGGTGCTTAAATTGAATAAGAATACAAACAAATATACTTACAAAATGCTTACTCATGCTCAAGATCATACACCTTAAAGAGACTCCACTAGGTCACCTTAATTCAGTTACATTGAATGCCACCCCATTGATTGTATATATACTGACATGAGGCTGTTGATTTTTTACAAAAAGCTCAAAAACTGTGAAAAGTAAATTTCTAAACATCAAAATCCAAAACCTTTGCTAATCTTGGTGCTCATAGGAAATATAGGAGTGATCACAATTGACTAAGGGACAAAAAGAGAGGCATGACCATTTTCATGAATAGTTGTTGTGGCTGATCGTCTGCATAATTGATTTTTCACTTGGAGTTGCTGATCATTGATTGTCAATTATAGATCATTAATTGCCAATCATGTTTCTATGATTGCCAATAATTTTTTGCTTGGAATTTTTCCAATCATGTGAGACATGAGAGCTTGACAACGCACCTTCCATCACGTCTATTTGCTGCCTGCAAATGCAATTAGATTGAGTCTACTCTTTGCGGATCGATCAATTAGAGGTATACAAATGCACCCTCGTACTACTTGAATGTGAAGTTCATTTGGCACCTCATTGAGTCATAGGGACATATCATCAAACCTAGATCACTTCCTCAAGCCACAAACAATCAAGTAGAAAATTTCAACTCTTGAGATTTAAGTGAATAACTAAAGCTTCAACCTTTGTACCCACGGTTTAAATTGCATGAGATGTAGCACTTCTATCATTAGCCATATAATCCCATGTGATTGTTTCGACATGGATCACCCATCTTCATACGTCCACACCTCTATGACCATTGTATGAAGTAGTTGCTGCTACAGAATCCTGAGCAAGACAAGGATAGTGTTTTAGCAGCCTAGAACACTTGGAATGTAAAAGATAAGAGAGCCCTAGGACAATTATTGCTAGTCTGTGATGGCTGATTAAAGGCCACATTACCTATTGCAAGACTCCCATGAAGCTTGGAAAATCCTTCAAGATCTCTATGAGGACAAGACTCCCTCTCGAATCTACACCCTAGAAGCATAGTTCCATAACCTCTCCATTAGGCCCTAGGATCCCATCACCAAAGTCATTGCCACTTTTGAAGATTACCAACGCAAACTCACGTTATGTGGCAGACACGTCTCAAGCAAGGATATGGCTATTAGGCTTCTAAATAAACTTCCTAGATCTGATGAAACCAATAGCAGCCAAGTGTTAATATGGGAAGAAGTACGGAGACTTTTGCTCCTCTACTACTCACAGGCGAAGTCTTCAAACTCATAAGAAGCTGACATAAAAGCTAAGGGTCCATTAAACAAGGCCAAGAATGCTAGTCTTAGTCACAACTCTGCCAATGCTCTGAAACAAGGCTCTAGCAATTCATCCAAGAAGTTCACATGCAAGTATTGTGGTAAAACACGGCATCTCCAGAAGTTTTGCTATAAAAAGAAGAACAACTCTAAAGCCTCCACCTCTATGCACCAAACTAAATGCTCTCACCTTAGGTCTCACTGTTCCAATGATGATCTATTTATCTCCACAGAGGCCAACGCCCTAATTACTTCTAGCTCCTCACAAGCGTGGATCTTTGACAGGGGTGCAACCTCTCATATGTGCAAAGATCGCAAATCATTTCAAGAGTTGGAAGACCATACTGACAAAATTTATTTAAGAAACAACAAGAGTCTTCCAATAGAAGGCAAGGGCAAAGTACAAATTACAAATCACCGAGGAGAGTGCAAAGCCTTATCAAATGTTTTGTTTGTACCCAAATTGTGTATGAACCTCCTCTCTGTCAAGGCAATCACCGATCATCATAAACAAAAGTTTCATTTGCAACACATCTGTAAAGGTGATTGATCCTAGCACTAAGGATATCATAGCCCAAGGAATTAAAGACAAAAGCTTACACAAGCTTTCATGCTTTCTTTCTAAGGAGTCAATTTCTAGCATATGACGTCAGAGATATAGACACACGTACTTAAACGAAATTTTTGCATCTCATTTGGTTAAGGGATTACCCAAGATTGGGCAAGCTCACGATATCTACCAAGCTCGCACTCAAGAAAGCAACGTAGGGCTCTTGTTCCCAAAGAGGCTTCCACAAGAGCAAGGAACTCTCTAGCCATAGTCCACATGGATCTTCATGGATCAATGAATACCCAATCACTTATTGAATCACTCTACTTCTTTCTCAAAGTAGATAATCATACAACATACATATGGGTATACTTTCTCAAGTTAAAGATAGATATATTTTCTAAGTTTCGAGAATAGGTCCCTCGGACGAAGCAAATCGAGATCCAGTATCAATTCATCTGCAAGAAGCTCGTATCTCAAGAGATTACTTTGAAGTTGTGTACCTCTTAATAGAACCTGGCGGACATGTTCATGAAGGCTCTACCTCAAGTTCCACTCCAATGCTTGGTGGACCTCTGCAGCATTCAGCCGCTCCAAAATGGAGCTACAAAGAGGGTGTTCACAACATGATTTCTTCTACCTCATTTCCATTTGTATCTACATAAGTGCATCTCCATTTTGTATCTAGGAGACACTCCATTTCCATTTCATTCCATTTTATATTGTATCTCATTGCACTTGGGTACCTTGCCATTTGCTTCTACCAGTGTATTTGTCCTCATTCAAGGGGAATTATCCCACATATGATATACTTTCAAGAGCCCTCTTCAACTCTATATAAGGAGCGCCCCTCTCCCACTTTGTACTTGGTCAGAAGCTA